>JAIUZE010005746.1:0-21159 GCA_022085475.1 Heliosperma pusillum
TGTAGACATTTCAAGAATGTGTCGTGTGTGGCAGAAGCGTGACTAAACTCGTCTCAGCTTTTTCAATAGAACATCATACAAAAGCCAGCCTACAAAATTCATAATCACAAATGCATGCAGAATCTAAATTAACCATTAAGAGTTGAGTATTAAGACCTACCATCTTGGCTAACATTTTCCGATGGGGATAAATCCAGGCCCAAAGCCAGGTTAATGGCAGCAATCCTTTCTTTCACAGCAATGTCATGCTTTTCCTCGTTGCTTGTCTCCACCTTTTCATAACTCGGAACTTTCAGCTCATTCCGTTGGTATGATATCCTATTATGAATAGCTGCCACTTCAAGGCCAGGGCTACTCTCAGTATTTTTACCAGGGCTTTCTTCATTCACAGTTGGGGTGTGTGCAGGGACATCTTCCACGAGCTTTCTTGAACGCTTCCTGCCTCGATGCATGTGTTTTATGCAGTACTTTTCGTTAGGAACTACAGCTTGGTAACACCTCCATTTCTTCCCATCCGTCCTCCTGCATCTCCCTGGCTCAGCCTCCATCAATTCTTGATTATTAGTACCTTGACTACAGCTGCTTACCCCTGAAAAACATTCGGCAATAAAATTCTCCAAATTATCAATTGCAAATTTGCAATATACCTTAAATTATCCACATGAGAAGCTGAACCAAACGTTCTGGGTAAAACTGTCTAGTATGACCTCGTGAACTTTTACGGTATTCAAACGAGGTTTCAACAAGGAAAAAGGTTGTCACAAAGCAAAAATCCGGACCTCATCCTACTGTAAGAATGTCTCATCAAAGTTTTAACCAAAAGAAGCTCTTAACTATCAATTGCCGGAACTATAACTGAAAAAGAACTCCAGTTCAGAAGCAACTCACCTAAGATACAGATTCATAGCACGAAGGCGTTTACTATTGTAACGTATGCCAAAAAAAATGCTAAAACTGGAAATTTCTATGCACTCGGGTACTTTGGCTTCGAATCCCACATTCGTCCTTACCTTATTCTCAAACCCACTGATGTATTTAGACAAAAACAAAACACCAGCCAAGTTGCCAACAAAGTTATTACTCCCTCCGATTCCTTAGTATTGCTCCATTTGATTAAAATAGTCCTCACAGATCTTATAATGTGGGGCAATTCCAAAAAATCGGGCGGTAGTACCATTTTACCACAAACATACCTCAATCCTAAACTCCTAATGCAATTACATAAGCAAATGCCACACATAAACAAAAATGGCAAATATTTCTAAAATAGGAAGCATTATAGGAGTAGCCTTTAAAAATGCACTTAACCTTAAAGATGCCAATTTTTAGTCTTTCACTCACTAAGGTCTATGTGGAAGCTCCACAACAACGCAAATGAGTTTCGCTCCACTTGGCGGAACTCATGATCTAATTTGAAACCGTCAGCGTCAAAACTACCCCGGCGACTCAATTTCCGATTAAACAAAAAACACTTTAAATCAGAAAAACTCCGATAATTTCGGGTTTTGGAGGTTCAATGTACACAAACTTACTTTTTTTAGTAAAGACCTTTATTAAAGTGTGTTAAAACACCCAAAGAAGGGGATACAAAACATTGAACTCAGATCATATTTCACATGCAACTTAAAGTAAAAACTAAAAACCCACAAAAGCAACATGATAACAACTACACAACTACACAAGAGCTACACTAGAAAAGGAAACCATAACCCACATGGAAATGCAACTAAATAAAAAAAAATGCCCAATTCATCATTTGTTTACTTTTTTATTCTTTATAAAACTTATTTTAACCAAAGATAAACAAATGATTGAGACAAAAAACGAAACCAAAACCCACATGGAAATGTAGCTTAATAAAAAAATACCCCACTTCGTCTAAATCATTTATTTACCTTTTTAATATTTTTAAAGCGTATCTTAACCAAAGATAAACAAATGATTGAGTCGAAACCATAACCACATGGAAATGTAGCTGAATAAAATCCTTTATAAAAAGTATTTTAACCAAAGGTAAACAAATGATTGAGACTACAAACAAAACCATAACCCACATGGAAATGTAGCTAAATAAAAATACTCACTTCGTCTAAACCATTTGTTTAACTTTTTTTTTTTTTTGATAAAGCGTATTTTAACCAAAGAGAAACAAATGATTAAGACGGAACGAAAAAAATAAAACAGGGACACTCACATGAATTGTGGATAAAAGAGGGAGATAAACTTCTCCAAAAATGAAGAAGAAAATGAAGAGGAATTGGTAAACTCCAAGCAAAATACTTAAATATAATCAATTGTAATTCAAGTTCTTTCAACTGATTTTTTGTGATGCTGACTACTGAAGGATTCCTGCACCCTACACTCTCAACCACATGATTTTGATCATGATCATCATCAACTTCAATCTTCACATTACTGTTTTTCTGACACTTATTACTGTCAGAAGAAGTTGCATTAGACCTGCAGTAAAAGCTGTTGTTTTTGTCATTAATCCCAAGACAAAGTTTGATCAATGGCTCTGATTTAATCTCTTGTTTTTCCATCTTTACCTTCCACTTGTCATGTTGGTTAGACCCTTCAGTTAAAAAATCACAACTTTTTGTTAAAAGTTATCGACAAATTACTTCAAATCATCAATTTTAACCTGTCGTTTGTTGACGGGTTATTTTTTTTAAGTTATAGTATGTTACTATGTTAGGATTATCATTTGTCGTGTCACGTATTTAATGAGACATGAGGGATTAAAAAGGGAATCGGTCACGTTCAATTCACTACATTTAACCAAATACGTATGCAAGGAGAATTTTGAAAAATGTCGTGAATTGGACCGAACCTAGGCAATAAGTTGTTAAAAAGGGAAAAAACAGAAAAAGAACAAAAAAGTTGGAAAAAGGAACAACACAAATTCTCATTTTGCCATTTGGCCCATCTGGTTCTTTATGAGGGAGATTTAACCCGTCACAAGCTTATCATGGGTCGCCCGCCACAAGCAAGACTTCTTGAAGGAACAAGGAGGGAAGAATAGAAGGAAGAGTGTAAATGTAGTGAATAGTAGTTAGAAGACAAAACAATGAATATGACAGAAAGAAAGAGATATGAAAATGGTGAATGAAATAAAATGTGTA
This sequence comes from Heliosperma pusillum, assembly GCA_022085475.1. Taxonomy (NCBI): domain Eukaryota; kingdom Viridiplantae; phylum Streptophyta; class Magnoliopsida; order Caryophyllales; family Caryophyllaceae; genus Heliosperma; species Heliosperma pusillum. The sequence goes on from JAIUZE010005746.1 coordinate 3,126, forward strand.
GTCATAACTCATAAAAACTGAAATAAGTTGTCAGGGAGAAAGAAAGAAGAGATAGAGAGAGTAATCAAGACTCAGGAGTATGTGTAGTGTCAGAAAGGTGGATGAAGACATCTGACAATATGGAGTTATAAGGCTTTTGGCAGGAGTGTCTGACTTATCTCCACCAAATATTTGAAACTCACCCATTAAGATTTTTTTTTTTTTTTGGCTTAATGATTTTAAATTTTCACAAATTCTCATTGAATACGGCTACTATTCGTCACAAACTGAAAATAAATAGTATTCCTTTCGCAATATGAAAGTGGGAAGGGCAGGTGGAGGATTGATATAGTAAAATTGTGTCGGGTCAATAGGTTAGTTTTATCGTAATGAACATGCTTAATACCGGGTTATAATTGGAGTTTTATGTAATATGCCGGTTTGCACTTTTGGTTGTAATTGTGGGGGTTTAACTTGCTTTGCACTTGTAACTTTATTACGACTTTTACTTGTATTTTGTACATGAAAACTCGGTTTTCATATTTTCTAAATCATGGCAAAGAAGGAGAGTTAAAGGCAAGGCAAGCGAACAAGTGTAAAGTCAAGGAGAGCAAGAAAAATGAGGGTTTGGAGCTTTGGCATGCACAAGCAAGAGTAAAATGAAGAATTGAAAACTCGGCTTCATAGGGGTCAACTTCAAATGGCTATATCTTGAGCTACAAACCTCGTATGAATGCAAGGCTAAGTGTAGGTGATAGCTTATCCTCTTAGCTTCCTAACGACATACCGCACACCTCGAATGACCAAGAAACGAGAGAGATATGGCTCTCCCAAAAACATGTTGCAGTGCTGAAACCGCATGTTGCGGCCCCTACTGCAGGTTGCGGTTTTCGTCTGTTTCAACGGATTAAAATTAGTTTTGTTCTATTATTTTGGAGGCTCAATTTTGTGTGAACTTGAAGGGTATAAATACCCAACATTTATCACTGATTCAGGGCGTCTCCTTACCACCAAATCATCCAAGAAACCTACAATAACTTTTTTTTAGATTATTACTAGTTTTTAGCTTGTTTCTTAAGAAAGATTTGAGCTTTCCTCATTTAACGGAGAGCTAAACATCTTTTGGTGTAATTCCACTATAAAGGTTCAACCTTTTCTTTGTTTTGTAAGAATTCAACCCCTTGTTTATATTATTAGTAGTAGGGGTGTTCATAATTAACCGAACCGTAAAAGCCGAACCGAAAAAACCGAAAACCGCTTTTTTATTAGGTTCGGTTAACCGAACCGAAACACAAAAACGGTTCGGTTAACCGAACCGGTTCATTTTACTCAAGAACGGTTCGGTTACAGTTCGGATTTTTATAACCGCGGTTAACCGAAACGGAACCGTGACATTATTACCCATAGCAAAATATTATTTGGCTAGCCCAAAAACTAATAATTACCCTTATTTTTGCACTCAAACTCTCATACCTTTCAATTCACCCTTATTCTGACACCCAACCATCCTCATCCTCAATCACTATTCACCATTCTATTATTGAATTACGTTGTCTTACGTTCATCAGTTAACTCTTCCTATTATTTTATCTTTAATTATTTTTATATTATGTTTATCTTGTAGAGTTTTACTATATTCACCATTAAAATATGTCAATGATAAAAAAAAATAGAACAAAGTTTCTACTTGGGAAAAAAAAATCCGATAATGCAACGGTTTCGGTTAACCGGTCTAACCAAACCGGTTTAACCGGTTCACCGAACCGAAAATAACCGCAGTAAACGGTTCGGTTACGGTTCGTCATTTAGCCGAACCGGTTGGGCGGTTAACCGATTAATTTCGCGGTTCGATTAACCGAACCACGAATGAGCACCCCTAATTAGTAGCATTACTTTGTCTTGTTTTATTGTTGAAATTAAAGTTTAAACATTTAGGTTGGAAATCTGTATGTTCATCCATTCTTCTTATGCTAGTGTTTTGTTAATGGCTTAGTTTATACAACATGTTGTAACAATCTCGTATTTTACATTATACGGTTTAAGTTTTGCATTGTGTGAGTAAGTAATGCTTGATATTCTTCACTAATTGGTTTAGATTAGTGTTATGGTATTCCTAATCTTGATTCCAAGCTTTGTAGGCTCTTAAAGTCTCTGCCTTTTTGTCTAAGTGTTGGCTTAGGTACTAGATGACTTGGTAGGGAAGGTGATGATGTATTGACTTAGATACTAGTCACTAATTGTGGGATTAAGGGTATAATTAGGCTAGTAATTTAGGGGTTGGTATTTCTTGCATGAACTTAGGGTGATTGTTCATTGAATAGTGGAGTTGCACCAATTTGTCTCATCTATTGGTAATCTTTGCATATTAGGTGTTTGTTATATTGTCAAGCTATTAAAGTTTGCATCTTTTTACACTTTCATGTAATTACTCAACTCAAATCTCTCTTGGTTCATGTTAAACATCGTTTACCACTGCTAAATACCCATTGTGTGTTAATATTTTAATTTGTGTAGTTAATCGCGTCATTAGACTCTTAGTTAGTGATTAGTCTTTTAATTTAGTCTTTCCTAGCTTTATCTTTGCCTTCTCTTGGGTTCGACCCTTACTTTCGCGTTACTACCTTAATTGAGTCTAGTCTAGTGTTTGTTAGGTATTTATAAATTGTTAATTTGGTGTGCTAGTTACCGGTTTTAACGACGCCCGTCTTTAGTGAATCAGGGATCCATTGTGACGGATATTGTTCGTCTTCGATGAGACCTTTTTAGTTCGTCCTCTTATTTTGATTATTCTCGTGTACTTGTGTCTTCCCTTTTGTTTTAATTGAAGGCCTTAGGACTAGTGATATTTTTCTTTTTGTGTTTATCTAGAGATGTTTTTCATTGGTTTGAAGATTTTTCCGACTTTTAGGCAGGAGGTGACAGTTTGGGTTACTTCGTGCTACTAGTATAGTAAGCTTATAGATCAGTTAATTTTTTGAGAAAATGAAAGACAAATGGCCTTTGTTTGGGAGGGCGTAGTTTGAGTGTTTAAAGGATGGGTTGCCAGACTTCGGCGGAATAGGGTGATGGTGGGCGAGGGTGCTGGCTTGTGGCGGAGTTTGGCGGTGATCAATGGTTAAAGGGTAGACACTTGCGATGAAGTTAAGAAATAATATGAATATCAATTGCATTTCTGTCAAATTAAAACACATACCTAGAAGTTTGGTACCAATTTCTAAACTTTGCCAATATTTTCTAAATTTTTTATAAAAGAGCGTAAATTTTTACAAAAAATATTTTAAAAGAGAGAATTGATAATTTATTGAAATTTTTAGGGAAATTTACCACCAATAATCCCAAGTTTTAACATTCTTCCATTTTTAGTCCCAAGTTTGAATCTCCCCAAAGTAGTCCCAAGTTTGCATCATGTATTATGTTTTTGGACCCAAACCTAATTGTGTTATTTTTTTTTGTTAAAAATCCTACACTAAACTTGGATTTAGAATCACTCAAGCTTGTTTTTGAAAGTTGGAACTAATTATCACTTAAAATGATTTCAAGCCTAAAATTATTAGAAAATATGTCATGTTAAAATAATTAGAATAAATACAAAAGTTATTATGACCCAATTTAGTCATTGGGTTAATTTGTTTTTGAAATAGATTTTGATTTTCTTAAACTAAAATTTAGTTGATAACTTTTACTAAAAGCTATCGATTTTAAGCTTGAGGCGAAAAATAGAATAGACGGGGTAAATTTAGGATTACTTTGAGAAGACTTAAATTTGCGATTAAAATTGGAAAAATGTTGAAAGGTGAGATTATTGGTGTTAAATTTTCCGGATTGTAAAACATCGACGACGTTTTTCATAAAAAAGACGTCTCATGCCCTTAGCCTTTCTCTCTCTAAACTTTTTTTCTCCCAAAGTTTACTATTCAAAATCCACTAAAACACTAACCCCCTCCCCACCTCCGCCACCACCGCCACCACCGGACCAACCCCTGCCCCCGCACTCGCCGTGCAACCGTACCGCCGTGCCGCCAGCCAGGCTTGCCGCCGTGCCGCCGTTTAGTGTTCTTACTTTTTTTTTTAATTTTCTAGATCTAGTTTCATTTGTTGTTAGTTTTTTGTTTTAATTTGTAAACCTTTAGTTTTTGTTTTAATTTTTTGTTAGTTTTTTGTTTAATTTGTAAACTTTTAGTTATTAGATTGTTCCTGGTTTAATTTGTAAACTTGTAATTAGTTTGTTCTTAGTTTTTAATTCTCCCAAAGTTTTTTGTTTGTTTTCTTGTTAGATTTGTTATAAAATCTTATATTTATGTGATGTTGTTGTTCGTTGTTAGATTTGTGTTAATAATTTGTATAAAGAAACAAAGAATCGATTTTTTTTTTCCGAGTTCTTCATCCCACCATGGTGAGATTTGGAGGAAAAAAAATTTCCCCCATGGTTGGACAACCATTTCACACGTCCAACCATGGGGGATTTTTTTTTTCCCCCAAATCTCACCATGGTGGGACAAGTGAAATGGTTGTCCAACCATGGTGGGATGAAAAAATCTGGAAATCCACCATGGTTGGACAACCATTTCACACGTCTACCAATGGTTGGACGTGTGAAATGGTTGTCCAACCATGGTGGGATTTCCAGTTTTTTCATCCCACCATGGTTGGATTTCCACAGAAAAAAAATCGCTCATGGTTTGAATTTTTTGATTAAAAGTCCGTTCATGGTTTCTTTGAAATATTTTTATAATTTGTTAATTAAGTTGATTAAATTAATTTGTTCGATGATAATATGTTTTAGGTCCGGTGGTGGCGGTGGTGGCGGTGGTGGGGAGGGGGTTAGTGTTTTAGTGGATTTTGAATAGTAAACTGAGTTTCATAACCATGGCCAGACCCTAGAAATGGACGTCCAGCCATGGCCAGACCTCCATTTCCAACGTCCAACCATGGTCAGACGTTGGAAATGGACGTCCAGCCATGACCAGACCTCCATTTCCAACGTCCAACCATGGTCAGACGTTGGAAATGGATGTCTGGCCATGGCTGGACGTCCATTTCTAGGGTCTGGTCATGGTTATGAAACCCAATTTACTATTCAAAATCCACTAAAACACTAACCCCCTCCCCACCACCGCCACCACCGGACCTAAAACATATTATCATCGAACAAATTAATTTAATCAACTTAATTAACAAATTATAAAAATATTTCAAAGAAACCATGAACGGACTTTTAATCAAAAAATTCAAACCATGGGCGAGTTTTTTTCTGTGGAAATCCAACCATGGTGGGATGAAAAAACTGGAAATCCCACCATGGTTGGACAACCATTTCACACGTCCAACCATGGTTAGACGTGTGAAATGGTTGTCCAACCATGGTGGATTTCCAGATTTTTTCATCCCACCATGGTTGGACAACCATTTCACTTGTCCCACCATGGTGAGATTTGGGGGAAAAAAAATCCCCCATGGTTGGACGTGTGAAATGGTTGTCCAACCATGGGGGAAATTTTTTTTCCTCCAAATCTCACCATGGTGGGATGAAGAACTCGGAAATAAAAAATCGATTCTTTGTTTCTTTATACAAATTATTAACACAAATCTAACAACAAACAACAACATCACATAAATATAAGATTTTACAACAAATCTAACAAGAAAACAAACAAAAAACTTTGGGAGAATTAAAAACTAAGAACAAACTAATTACAAGTTTACAAATTAAACCAAGAACAATCTAATAACTAAAAGTTTACAAATTAAACCAAGAACAATTTCATAACTAAAAGTTTACAAATTAAACCAAAAACTAACAACAAATTAAAACAAAAACTAAAGGTTTACAAATTAAAACAAAAAACTAACAACAAATGAAACTAGATCTAGAAAATTAAAAAAAAAAAAAAAAAAAGTAAGAACACTAAACGGCGGCACGGCGGCAAGCCTGGCTGGCGGCACGGCTGCACGGCGGGTGCGGGGGCAGGGGTAGGTCCGGTGGTGGCGGTGGTGGCGGTGGTGGCGGAGGTGGGGAGGGGGTTAGTGTTTTAGTGGATTTTGAATAGTAAACTTTGGGAGAAAAAAAGTTTAGAGAGAGAAAGACTAAGGGCATGAGACGTCTTTTTTATGAAAAACGTCGTCGATGTTTTACAATCCGGATGACTAAATTTAGGCGCCTGGTAAACATCGACGACGTTTTAGGAAACATCGACGACGTTTTTCATAAAAAAGACGATAATGCCCTTAATGAATTATACTCTCTATCTCTCTTATCTCTCTCTTCTCTAATTCTCTAAAAATCAAAACAACTAAATTCAACTAAAAAAATTAAAATCGTACAAGAACAACAATTTGACTACATCCAACAACAACAATTTTCTTAAATCGCTTATCATGGGGGACGAACACTCTTCGGTATGTTCACATATTAATCAAATTTTACGTTTGTTAATTTTTTTTTTCCCGGAATCCGGTAATTGTTTGTTTATACTTATCTAACTTAATTGATTTACGTAACGTCTTAGTTAGTTAAAATTCAATTGCGGTTTTTAAAAAATAATTAGAAAAAAATACCATGGTTAGATCAAGAACTGGATGTCATGGACCATGGCCAGACATCCATTTCACACGTCCCACCATGGTCAGACTTGTGAAATGGAGGTTTGACCATGGTTTATGACATCCAGTTCTTCATCTAACCATGGTGAGATGATATCGTTTTTTTATAGTCATGATTAATAACATTTTACGTATGTAGATCATGTTTTACTAATATATATTAATTATTTAATGTCTAATTAGCGACGTATTTGCATTGAACAGGACTCGTTTGAGGAATTTGGGAATAATAACACCGATTACAATCCGTTTTTTGAAACGACGTTAGGTTTTGTTACCCGCGATGATGCCTTTAATTGGGCGAGTGGGATTGCAATGGATCATGGTTTTGCTTTGGTTAAAGCAAATAATGGGGCAAAAAACAGAAGAAAAGACGGGTTGTTGGCATCTTACTTTCGATGTTCAAGGTATGGTAACCTCCTCCAATTGATAATCCTGAGAAGCGTCGTGGGTCGAATAAGTGTGGATGCACTTTCCGTATCCGAGCCGTGCAGAACTACCCTCGGCAAGGTGACGATAGCGGTGCAGTTTGGAACATAATCACCGCCGAGGGTAAAGGGTTTCACAATCACGAGGAAGTGGTTTACAAGGATGGTGATCGTCATTTTGCGGCTTTGGATGACGAGGAGAAAGCGTATGTGAGGCAACAGGTTAAGGCCGGTGTGCTTCCAAAAGACATCAAGAACGCTCTTCACCAAAGAACGCCGGCTAAACCTCAACCGTCAAATAATCAAATATATAACGAGACGAAGAAACTGAGGCGGGAATTTAGGGGTGGAAGGAACACGGCTCAACAAATGTTTGCTCTTGCGGTAGAAGCACATTATTTGATGTGGCATTTGAGTGATCCGGAGACACGACAGATCTCTCATATATTCATGGCACATCCCGTAGCCGTGCAGCTTTTCCGAGCCTATCATTATGTTGTGCTCATTGATTCTACTTACAAGACAAACACCTATAAGAATCCACTGGTTGAGATTGTTGGTGTTACCCCGACCGGGAATTCGTTCCTAATTGGTTGTGCACTTGTTTCTACGGAGTCCGAGGATTCCTACACGTGGATTTTGAGGCGGTTGTCGGACATTCTTGCACCTGTCTTTGTTTCCCCTACCGTCTTCGTCACCGACCGGGAGTTGGGTTTGATCGCCGCTCTTAGGGAGGTGTTTCCCGGTTCTAGTCATTTATTGTGTCGGTGGCACGTGAACCGCGCCATCAATGCCAAAACCCTGAACATCTACAAGACCGAGTGGTATAGAGATCTTGTCTACTATAATCCAGAAGCGGGTTGGGTACGGGTTATTGATGCATTAACCGTGGAAGAGTATGAAAAAGCATTGGAGTCTTTTCGTGTAAAGTGGGGTCCCTTAGGCAGATATGTTTTGAGCACTTGGGCGATGCACAAGGAGAAGTTTGTGCGATGTTATACAAACGATGTACTACATTTCGGTAACACGTCTACTTCCCGTGTCGAGTCGACTCATTCTCTACTTAAGTCATGGTTGAAAAGTGCAAGTTTGACACTTGATAGTATGTGGTCGAAGATGAATGACATGCTTGATAGTCAACACTCGGAGATTAGAAAGTCACTTGAGGATTCAAGGAGTCGGCCTCGTATAACTAGTCGTTTGTTCTCATTGTTGCTAGGGGTCGTGTCGACGAAGGCAATAGGAATAATGGAGGAGGAGCTTCAGAGAGGGCTTGGTCTTGGTGTTGGGTTAGAGGAGGGATGTGGACATGTGCTTGAGACAACTCATGGCCTACCTTGTAAGTTACATACATTTCAAAGGTTTTAAGACTCCTCCTCTATGTAAGTTACATACATTTCAAAGGTTTTAAGACTCTGAAATGGCCCCACGAACATCCGGCCGTCCCCTTCACATAGAGAGTGTAAGGTCCTATATGGGATAACTCTCAAACACCTCTTAAACAGTTCAACTATCTCCAACTTCACTTTCTCCCACTCACATCGCTTCAAGATGACAGTTTCTGAAAATACAAAAACAAAACTTCATAATAATTTTTGCAATTTTTTTGAATGGAAAAATTAGACAATGGATTAAAAGTAACCATACCTTCTGTTACGTTCCTAGGGTGAATGGAAGGGTTGTTCAGACCGTAAATAGGTCCATGCATTAGTTGAAGCGAAGATAGGGGAGGATTGTGACGACTAATGAAATTATTAAGTACATGATTATTCAAAACAATCATAAGGCGGTCGAATAGTAAGGGAAACTCGTTAACTATCTCGTTAATTTTATTTTGATAATAATTCTCTAATTGAATGTTAGTCATCACCATGATTAAAGTGTAGTATAAGAGGAGTAATATATTTTAAGAGTAGAGAGAAGATAGTGAGTTGTGTGGAAATAAATTGTTGGGTAAAGGGTTTAAATAGACAAAATTTTAGGGTTTTCATGTTGTGGCCAATACAACAATAATATAAATAAAAGTAAATAAATCAACAAACCAATAAAAACAAATAACTAATTAAATAAAAGTTAAGTCAATACTACATAAAAACCGAAGAAAACAAATACAATGCATAAATATCCGGTACTAGTTACCCTGATCATGGGTATCGTAGTACATGCTCATCTGACTAAACAAAATATCCAACTGCTGCTGCTGCATCTCCGGAGTAGGTAAACGATAGACTTCTGAGAACTGCCTACTAAGTGCAACGGCTACCTCTGGCTCAGCGTGGAAAGGTGGACGCATAAAATGAAGACGGTCCGATGGTGGAAAATAGAATCGGTGAGAAATATCATCGTACCATCTCTCATAGTCTCGAGATACCTCGAAAGGCATCGTAGCTCGTCGAGACCGACTCTTGAAGTTCACCAAGGAAGTCTCGTGGCCCCACATCGTATCGGGCTCCCGACCAAACTCCACATTATAACCGTTCTTCGCTGGACGGTACTCGGTACATGGGATAGGCATAGGCATCGGGATAGTCTGAATGTACCCAAACTGGCGCATACAACGATCAGGCTGGTACGGCTCAACAATGGACTGATATCGAATATAGCCGGAATAGCGAGAATATCTCGCAGAACTCGGCATACGCGTCCAATAAGGCGTCCATCTAACCTGCTCCCTGGTAAACCCGTCCAACCTAACACGCCACATCTGAAAATGGTCAATGTCGCCCTTAAACCGAGGAACGTGCCTCCAAGCATCCACCCGTGGCCTGCCCTCCAAATAATCTCCCCCGTGTGGCCGACACTGGGGGAAGTACTCGTAAATCCATGCCTGCAATAAGGGCAGACACCCACTAACACCGCGAGCCTCCCGTCGCGATGCCATGCCTAGCTGCCGGTACAGATATGCCAAACAAGCGGCACCCCAAGCATACTCTCCAACCTGCTCCAGATCATCAAGTAAGGGTAACAACTGAGCTGACACCCTATCACCAGACTTGTCCACAAACAAAGTCTGTCCCAACAACAATATCAAATAAGCACGTAGGGAGTCATGCTCAGTCCCTTCCTTGATATGAGCCCTCAAAGCTGACACCAACAAGCCACCACCCTTATATAACGGTGGTGCCACCTCTCCGGGAGGTTTGCCAAAAAAACCTGCCACGGCCCTCTTCAACCCCGCCTCCTCCCTCGAAGAACCGGCAACGGAGGTACCTCGAACAAACACCCTCGTACCAGTAGGCCGGATCCCAAGAATCTCCTCCACATCGTGAAGCGTAATAGTGATCTCCCCGAAAGGCATATGAAAAGTGTTGGTATCCGGCTGCCACCTCTCTATGAAAGCGCTAAGAAGGTTCTCATCCAAAGCTGTCGTGCAGCACATCGTCAACCCAGTCAACCCAGTCAGCTGAAACCTCCTAACAACATCAACCGGCACCTCCATGCTCCCTAACCCATCCACATAACTCAGCCTCTCGTAACACTTAATAAAGGACCTAGCCTCCTCGGTCTCAATCCAACTACTATATGCCACATGCCCCCCAAAACTGCGTAACACCGATATGTTACGGGGCCCACCAGAAACTGGGTCTCTAAGGAGCCAATCACTATCGCTGCGCGGCTTCTTCCGCGGCTCCCTCTGCGAACCATCATCCAACCTAGAATAGCGACCAAAGGAGTCCCGAGCTAACCTCTGAGACAACGGTACCTCCAATCTCGATAAAGGTACGGACCGCTGAACAATATCCTCCTCGCCCTCAGACTCGGTGTCCACCAAACCCTCGTCAACAATATCATCTTCCGCTTCCTCGTGACCATGAACAATCTCAGGAACACTACCTCCTACCTCCTCCGACCTCTCCATGTCAGAAATACCGCTACTAACGGGATTAGATCTACTACACCGAAAAACAATACGACGCTTTGAAGCCGTGACTCTACGGTTCACCGTACGATCTTCGGGAACCATAACGCTCTTTCCTCGATCACCCATCTGCATTTACACAATTAAAACATGCAAATAAGCGTTAATAATATTCCAAAAACATATTAGCATCGAAATAATTAAATTAATCAACTTAATTAACAAACTAAAAAAAAAATTTGGGTTAACCATGGACGGACTTTTAATCAAAAAATTCAAACCATGGTAGGATTTAAATTCTGGAAATCCCACCATGGCTGGACAACTAGATCACACGTCCCACCATGGTGGGATGAAAATTCTGGAATTTCTACCATGGTGGGACGTTGGATCTGGTTGTCCAGCCATGGTGGATTTCCAGAAATTTAATCCCACCATGGTAGGACAACCAAACCACACGTCCCACCATGGTGGAACTTGGGGGAAAATTTTTTTTCCCCCATGGTTGGACGTGTGATTTGGTTGTCCAACCATGGGGGAAAATTTTTTTTTCCTCCAAATTTCATCATATCGGGATGAAAAACTCGAAAATAAAACCGATTAATTCTATCTTTATACATATTTCTCATACAAATTACTAACAACAACTTACAAACAACAAATTACTAACAACAAATTACTAACAACAAATTACTAACAACAAATTACTAACAACAAATTACTAACAAATTGATTTTACAACAAATCTAACAAGAACAAAAACAAACATATTATGAAATAATTAAAAACTAAGACAAAACAAATTACAACAACTAATTACAACAACAACCAAATAACTACAAGTTTAATTAATACAAAAACTAACAACAAACAAATTTAAACATAGTAAACACAAATACAAGAACAATATAAGTAGATCTACAAAAAAAAAAAAAAAAAAGAGAAGAAATACATACCGGTGGACGGCGGTCGTGCGGCGGGAAGACGGCAAGGGGGGACGGCAGGGGGCGGGACGGCGGCAGTGGTGGCAGTGGTGGCGGTGGTGGCGGTGGGCTTGGTGGGAGAGGATGAGTGTTTTAATTTAGTGGGTTTTGATGAATTTGGGAGAGAATGTGTTTAGAGAGATAAAGGAAAAGGGCAAGTATCGTCTTTTTTATGAAAAACGTCGTCGATGTTTCCTAAAACGTCGTCGATGTTTTACAATCCGGTTCTTTTTTTACTATTGGTCTTATGTGACAGGATATCTGACCCGTATTTATTAAAAGACGAATATACGTCGTTTTCAAGGAGAATTCGTGAACAATGATTTATGTTCGGCTTCATTAACTCTTCTTGTCTACTTTATTTATTAGATTTCCAAGCGCCATTATGATTTATGGGTATGGACTTTCAGGCTTCAGCTCTTGTGCAGCCACTGCCACATGGCACCTATCTATTTGCTTTCCCTGTATGACCATTAGACACGTAACAAATGGCAACATCTAATTGGTATACTTTAATTTTGGTTGTACCATCTATATTAATTATTATATACTCCGTATATGATAATCCTGTAAATCGGAAACGGTAATGTAATGATATAAATTTACTAGCTTAGGACCCGTGCAAACTGCACGGGCATATTTGAAAAAAAAGTATTTGGGTAATTTTATAATTTTACTTTTGCGATATTATATTAGATTAATTGTATAATAATAACAAATCTTTCTTAAAATCGATTCTTTAAAGTTTATTCTACTGGTTGAATAGTCATTGCAATCTATCACGTAAGGTAACAAAAAAAATCCACGACCCTTATTCATTTTAAGTCTTGAAAACATCTACACACCCATGGTTTAAGTTTTAAAAGATAACTTTGATCCATGTAGATCAAAGGTAGAGGGAAGCAATGAATAAGGCGTCAATGGATAATAACACTTACAACAATATTTTTACTTCATTCGTCTTGGTCATTTATTACTTTTTACATACTTTGTGAGATGTATTTTAATTCAAGTTAAACAAATGAGTGATAGGGAAGGAATGATAAATATTAATCTACTAATACGAAAAAATAACAAAAAAACCTATACAACAGCTCAATTAGTTAGAGCATAAATAATAACACCTTGGTAAGGCTTTGATTATAATAGGGAAAAGAATATTTTTTCATAGTGAGTAATTGATCACAGTTATAGAAATAGCAAATGAAAAAGAACATTAGAATAATTATCACCATTTGATACCTTTCATAAATATCGTCACATCTAAACCCAACCTAGCCTGCATTAAAGACTGATTCAAACTTTGGAACTATGGAAATGCATAAAATCAACATAATCCAAGTTGATTTATACATATGATTTGGTTTAATATTAACAGAAAAAATGTCATAGTAATTAGTGTGGGTAGCAAAAGCTTTTATAGTTTGAATATACTACGGAGAAAGTCTGCATATGCGATATAAATATCTTTAAATGATAAAATATGGATCAATTCGAAATAGCAAAAAGGCTTGAAAGCTCATAAGATTTTTTTTTTCACAAAATTGTCATGCTCATTCCTTTGTAGCATTACAATGTGATTAAATTCATTCAGATAAATATGTATGACATCCTGTTGTATGACACTCATGAAAATACTACCCATTTTGAAATAAGAAATTGAAAAAAAAAAGAAAAGAAAGATAAAGCAACAATTTAGTTTCAAAGTAAAATCGAGAGAAAAAAAATATATAAAACAAATGATTTGGAACAACATGAACGCGTCTTAGATCTGCATATTTGCAAAAGTTGTTTTGTGACTTAGGAGCAATATATAATAGATAAATAAAAGTGGTATATAAAGGATAAATATGAAAAGATTTAGTGATTAGGTATATATCTAATTGAATGTAGAGAAGTATAATAAACCACACGATGATCGATATTCACCTAGAAAAAAAATTAACGAAAAAATTGTCTTAGAGGAACGAAAATGGATGCAGTTCACAAAAATAAAATAAAAAGGACAATGTGTATAGTCGTATAGAAGAGTTGTATAGGAAAATCACCATGAAAAATGAGAAAATGAATGTGAAGATTTGCAGTGGAAAGAATATAGGTTGAAATTGGTGCATGGAAAAATAGGATAATACGTAGTATATATTTATTTATTTACTTGAGATATTGGAGGAAGGGAATCTTCAAATAATATTATAAACGACTAAACAAAAATTATGGTAAGATAAATTTAAAGTTGAGAGATAAAAGGTGAATTTAGGCGGGAAAAAAATAAGTGAGGAGTTGACACGTGTCCAGGATGATGTCATGTGGTTCTTGTTTTATAGTTTTAACTAGTTTTAAACCCGTGCAAATTGCACGGGTATGTCGTTTCAAAATTTGTTATTATAAAAAAAATGAAAGATTCAATGGACAAATTTTATACACCCTCCAATCCAATCTAAACTACCCACTCATTTTTTAAAGTCAAACTTGTAAAATATTGACATCGATTATATTAGGTCAAATCTTCGAAATTTATATATAAAATTTATATTTTTACGTTTGTTATAAGAATAGGTTTCGGAAAATTACAATTTCTAATATATAAATGAATAAAAACGCGGTCAAAGTGTCGTCTCGTAGACCGCATAAAGTCAAATGGGTAGTTTGGATTGAATTGGAGGGAGTATTAATTAATTATCTTCTTTCAAATTTAATTGTTTTTATTTGAAATCTCTACTTATTAAAGTAACAACCACAGTGCTGATTAATGAAAACGGTTAAACTTGTTTTATTTAGTCAAACCTTTGCATGTGATAAAATGAAAGTTTTGTCATTTGATACATAATTTAGGGTTTTTGGATAACTACTGCCTATGTCCGGTCGGTCTGCTTTTTACCGGTGAACACTACCACTACCTACTAAAACCTCACTTTGAATAACTACTACCAACTAAATATTTCCTTACAAACTACTATCAATCTATTTGGTCTGGGTTGATAACACTACCAAATTTTAAAAAATGCTTAAATTTAAAGTGAACATACCATTTTACCTTTATTCTACCTCACACTCTCTAATTTATCTCACTCCTCATCTTATTTTCAGCTTTAGACTCAATTTACTTAATCAAAGTGAATTTGGGGAAAAATAATCTTCAGTTTTCTTCAAATCCTTATAATCTAATCCAGACTAATCAACTATACTAAATTAGTTTATCTCAATCACCTATACTACCCAGATTAAAGATGGGAACAATAAACCCAAAATTAAAACAAAAAAGTGAAACTGTAAAGCTTCATTGAAATACTTACAATAAACAAAAAAGAGGAATTGAAACAAAGAAGAAGAAATATTATGATAATAACTCCAAATGTGAGATGAGAGGTAAAAGAATAAGATGAAACACAATTTCTCATTTGTGACGGACCGACCATTGTAAACTTGTGACGGGTCAAATTCCCCTCACAAAGAGCAAGTAGGGTGCAAATGGAGCCCGCCACTTGCATTGCCACTTACTCTTTGTGAGGGAGATTTGACCCGTCGCAAGCTTGCGACGGGTCGCCCCGTCACAAGGAAGACTTATTGAAGATGAAAAGGGGTGAAAGTAGAATAAAAGAGATAAGAGGTAGAAAAATAAGATCAGTGGTTAATGTATATAATATAGGAAATTGTAAAATATGAAGACATTTTGTAACTTAAGATGAGAATGCAAAATCAATGGTTGAGATTAAGTTTTAGAACTGTTTTTTAGGATTTTGGTAGTATTATCAATCCGGACCAAATATATTGGTAGTAGTTTTTAAGGAAAAAATTAGTTGATAGTAGTTATTCAAAGTGAGGTTTTAGTAGATAGTAGTTAAAAAAAAAAACCCATAATTTATAATTAATGAAAACGAACAAAATAAAAAGTTTGACGTGTAGACGTTTGAATCGATTTAGTCAAAGTGTTAAATATTCAAGCCCGTGAAATTACCAGATAGATATATAATATCTAAAAAAGTAAGCGATTACATGCATATTTTGTTTCATACCATGAAATCCTATTTTGTTATCTCTTGCCATCTCCGAGTGTAACAAAAGTGTATATTTCGTAATCAGGACGTAAACAATGAAATTGAGTTAATCGGTCGTGTATTTCTTGACTTGCTATATACAGTGACATTTCATAAAATTTATTTGGTAGAAAATATAATGAGTAGATGGAGTATTAGATAAGCCCCTTTTATAAATCCAAATACTTAGCCCACATAATAATAAACAAATACATAGATAAAATACAGCTAATCTATTTTAATATCGGTCGATCTAATGTAAGGAGTAAAAACATTTCAGTATACCAAGTTCTCATTTGAGATGGACATTATCAGTCTTACTTAAAACGGGTCAAGTAGCTATCACTTTCATAGATTGGACAAAAACAAAATGCATAAATATTAGCAAAAAAATTTATCTTTGTCTATACTATTAACATGTATTTGACATGTTTTAAAGTTAAGACGGATATATTCGTGTTAAGAGATACGAAGTACTTAATAGTCAGATTAACCCTATTATTATCTACAAAGATATAATACGGATTGGCCCATTTTATGAATGTATCACAGCCGCTTTCATATCCGAAAGGCTAAAATTGGCACATAAGCTCCGGCTCATTACCTGAAAATGGCTGCCTCCATTATCAACCCTACTTGGCTACTTGTCATCTGCTTGTTGCCATTCATTAATCACAATACACTAATTACACTCTCGCCTCTCGCCTCTCGCCTCTCGCATTTCGCCTCTCAAACTCTCCCTCACCAAATCTAATGGTAAATCAAAATCTTAGTAATCTCACCTTTCACTCTTATTTCCCTAAAAAAAAATTTCCACATACGATTTACATCTAATAGACGAATCTTACATTTTTCTCATTTTATATTCTTTACACTTTTTCTTCGACAGTCATTCATGTTCAAATTGATTTTTTCTTCTATACTCTTTTTTTAGAATATATGTATAGTTTTTATTATTTATTTTTCTCTTAATTTCTTAGACCATTAGTATCACATATATTTGTCAATTATTTGAAGAAAAAAATCAGATGTTATCTATTTTAGATTTGGATTGGTTATAAGTACTACTCTTATTTCAATTTGAAAATTTGAAAATTGTATTGCACTGATAATTTTTGCCGTCATATTTTTGGTACTAAGTTGTCAAATAAGTTTCATTGAATTTATTTTTGGTGTAAATTGGATACTTTTTTCATTTCATTTTTTTTTGTCATACTTTTCTAGCTCTCAGGAAATTCCATGGTCTCTATTGTAAGTTTTTATCATATTCTAAATATTTTTCTGTCATTGTTTAAATGATTACATTACATTTTTATATTAATTGATTACAGTTTGATAATCATATGGATATATTTGATTTTTCTATGGTGAAAGAATGAAATAAAAATGATAGAGCCATAGAGGTAATCAGATGATATATTTGATCTTTCTATGTGAAAGAATGAAATAAAAATGATAGAGGGAACGTGGTGGGGCTTCAATGGACACAATAAAAAAAATTGTACTTTCAACCACAGGCTGACACATCAGCACGGTGGTTGTTGCTTTCTTAAATAAAGATATAGAAATATAGATACAATTTCATTTTAATATATATAAAAGTAGAAATAATATTTGGAAAGTAATTAATTTAGAGAATATAACTAAAGTCTAAGAATATAATCATAATTTTGAAAGTATGAATAACATGAAAAATCTTCTTTATATAAAAGAAGAATCTACTATATACTAAAGCAGAATTTTCTCTGATTGGCTGCAGAAATTCATGAAAAGAGGGTCCCACATCAAAAGCAAAACATTAATTACCCTATCTCCTCACACTTAACACTTCTGATTTATTGACTCTCTCTCCTCAATCTTAACAACTCTAATTTATTTTATTTACATATTTACAAATTCCATGATTTTAGGATGATTATGTTTTCTTATACTTACAATTAAAGATTACGGAGACACAAATATTAATTAAAAGGATGGTTTTTCGAAAATAGTATCGGGTTTGAAAATAATTAATAAAATAATAATTAAAACATAAATATACACGTACAACTTTTGAGACTAATTATGGTTATTATTATTATAAAAGGCGGGGTTTTGAGAATAACTTTAGGTTTTAAAAAGAATATATATATATATATATATATATATATA
>JAIUZE010005747.1:0-16635 GCA_022085475.1 Heliosperma pusillum
CGAATCGGAACACGTTTATTCCGAGAATCTGGCCAGGTTTAGACTAGGACCGTATTATTATCGTCGTGCTACCAGGAGGAAATTATTCTACATATACGAAATGTAGCATCGTGTATGAGTTCAGGGAAATGTTATATCCCGTGGATGCCTTTTAATCATACTTTCCATGTACACGGTGCTAGTGCGTTTCATTTACCGTGAGAGATGTCGTCATTGTGTCGGTGTGTTTGGATGGATGATTACATGAATGATTATATGATTGATCATTGAATTACTTGGCATGGTTTGTTTGTCGAGTCTCAATCTTATCAAACTTATACCGCTAACGGTGAGATGTAAGCCCTAGTGAGCGTATTCGGTTGCCTAAGAGTGTCTTCCCCGAGTCTTTGTATGACATGATGGATTCAGACTTTTACTTCATATGCTCTTATCATTATATATCGAATTGCCTATCTATCCTTATCGTATCTCACATGTATATCTATATGTATGCATGCTCTACTTTTGTATTTCCTTCTATGTACGTTTAATGTGATATGGCTGGGAGAACCCGGAGTTACTCCCCACTGCCTGTGGCGTTCATGTTTTTCATGGATGAACAGGTTGCTTGATTGGATGGCTTTTTGCTTGTGGTATTTTGGGTTCGAGTGTGAGCTAGCGGGCGTTGTCCCTGGATTAAAACACCTCTAGACGATTTTAGCTTGTTTGCTAAACACTTTTACTTGTTAACTTTTTGGAGAGACGTCGTCTCTTGATGTAGTATAATTCGTACTTTAGTTTGTAATATTTGACACTCCTCGTATTCTTTCCTTGCATGTATAAAGGTTTTTAAAACTTCATATTTCCGCTATATAATTCACATGCTTGTTTGTTTTATATTTCCGCATTCGCAAGGGTTGTCACAATGGATCCAGAAAACCTTCAGGTTGTGTCATGTACACTTCCTCTTCTAGAATCCCATTCAAGAAGGCGGTTTTGACATCCATTTGCCAAATCTTAAAATTATGAAATGCGGCAACCGCTAGGATAATCCTTATGGATCGAAGCATGGCGACTGGGGCGAAGGTTTCGTCATAGTGAAGACCATGAACTTGGGTGAAACCTTTTGCCACCAATCTAGCTTTGTATACATCATTATGTTTATCTATGCCACTTTTGATCTTATAGATCCACTTACACTTAAGAGGTCACACCTCCTTAATTAAAACAACCAAGTCCCATACTTGATTGTTGTACATAAAATCCATTTCGGATCGCATGGCTTCTAGCCATAGCTTTGAGTTGGGACTACAAATGGTTGCTTTGTGGGTAGTAGGTTCATTACTTTCAAAAAGTAACACATTGTAGTCACCACCTTCCTCTATAATACCAAGGTATCTATCAGGTTGATGACTAATTCTGCTTGACCTCCTAGGTTCCGAAGGAATTATAACTGTGTCAGACGAAGAAGGAACGTTTTCCTCTACGTCCTTTTTGGTTTGTGGCTCTTGGAGTTCGTCAAGTTCAAATTTTCTCCCACTCTGTCTTTTTAGAAATAAAATCATTTTCTAAAAAGTTTGCATCACGAGACACAAACACTTTGTCCTCGTGTTTATTGTAGAAGTAATAAGCACGTGTTTCCTTTAGATATCCTACAAACAGACATTTGTCAGATTTAGGTGCGAGTGTAACACCCGGAAATGTACCCTATTTTTCTAGTAGAAATATTTTACGAAACTTTTTCAGTAATTTTAAGTTTTAAATTATAATTTTATGTTCCGAGTCGAATTTAGAATTTCCGAGTTCGTATTTGGAATTTCTGCGAGATTCCATGAAAATTCCGTCTTAAGTCAAGTTTGACTTTCTTGACTTTGAGAATCGTCTTTGACTTTTCCTACACATCTCACACTACTCCCTCCTTAACCTAATTTGTCATTCAACAAAATCAAACACAAAACCCCTTTCTTCTCCCTTAAGAAAGCTCATCTTTTCCCTCTTTGATTTCAATCTTAGAATTGGCGTAGTTTCTTCGTTACTCGATAGAATTTACGTAAGTTTATCTTATTCTTCCTCCCGTACCTTCCTCTAGCCGTATTGATAATAAAATTATCGTCTTTCTCGCTTTTTAAGCATTCCGTCTTTCTCACAAGGAACTTTATTCATCTTTTTACGATCTAATTGTAGTGCGACTCCAAGATCCCGACAAAGACTATTTCTGTGACAACCCTCGCGAATGCGGAAATATTAAACATACAAGCATGTGAATTATATAGCGGAAAATACGGTATTTTAAAAAAACCTTTATACATGCAAGATAGAAAAATACGAGGAGTGTCAAAATATTACAAACTAAATAAAAATACCACAAGAGACGTAGTCTCTCAAAGTGTTAACCAAAGACAAAGTAATTAGCAACTAGCTAAACAACGTCTAGAGGTGTTTCATCCAGGGACAACGCCCGCTAGCTCACACCCGAACCCAAAATAGTCAAGCAAAAAGCCATCCATGCAAGCACCCTGTTCATTCATGAAAAACATGAACGCCACAATCAGTGGGGAGTAACTCCGGGTTCTCCCAGCCATATCACATTAAACGTACATATAATGAAATACAAAAGTAAAATCATGCATATATAGATATCCATGGGAGTTACAAAAAAAAAAAACAAAAAAGTTTTTTTAAAAACCAAACTAGAGAAATAACCCAAGATTTATAAACCACAACACAAAACACCCAAAAAAAGCAAACAACTAAAAAAAACCATAAACTCCCACCTCAACTTGTGTTCCCAAACAATATTGGTTTTATTGTTGTTTTTTGTTCTGGGGTAGATCATGAACGGTGGGTTGGTTTTTAACCTCTCCCACCCCACCCCCGCCGCCAATAAAGGGGGACAAAACTTTTTGGAACTAGGCGGCCCCCCCCCCCCCCCCCCCCCGCGCCCCCCCCCCCCCCCCCCCCCCCCCCCCCCCCCCCCCCCCCCCCCCCCCCCCCCCCCCCCCCCCCCCCCCCCCCCCCCCCCCCCCCCCCCCCCCCCCCGCCGCCCCCCCCCCCCCCCCCCCCCCCCCCCCCCCCCCCCCCCCCCCCCCCCCCCCCCCCCCCCCCCCCCCCCCCCCCCCCCCCCCCCCCCCCCCCCCCCCCCCCCACCCCTCCCCCCCCCCCCCCCCCCCCCCCCCCCCCCCCCCCCCCCCCCCCCCCCCCCCCCCCCCCCCCCCCCCCCCCCCCCCCCCCCCCCCCCCCCCCCCCCCCCCCCCCCCTCCACCCCCCCCCCCCCCCCCCCCCCCCCCCCCCCCCCCCCCCCCCCCCGCCCCCCCCTCCCCCCCCCTTCCCCCCACCCGCTCCCCCCCCCCCCCCCCCCCCCCCCAAAAAAAATAACTGGATGTATTTTGAGATCTCGAATCTCCATTATTTTAGTTTTGGGTTTTGAAATTAGAGTGTAATAAATAGGATCATTGTAATTTTATTTGTTGTAATTTCAAAGAAGACTAAAGATGGAGATTGGAGCTCACTCCCGCTGCATGGACCAAGAAGGGTGATAAAGTCAAGCTTCGAGGGTCCAATCAGTTGGATTCCGAGTTGTATTTATTCTTTTTGGTAGGATAGGCCACACTAGGACATGTTTTTTTCTTTTACGTTTTTCATTCTCGTTTTTCTTTCCTTCACATGATAGATAATTGCATCATATTCCGCCTAAACCAAACCACCTGATAAAATGCATGTAAAATGATTCATATAGGTTGAATATTTTAATCATGGACATACAGATGTCACTCGCTTTTAGGGCCATCACCTTAGTTAAATCAGTCTCGAGTTGCTAGACATTCGTTCACTTAAAATAAATTTAAGTTAAGATGATGGGACCTTCCCCTATAAATTAAAATTGAGACTAGTCTTTATAGGGAAAACTACTATGAGCCCCTTCTTCGTCGGAAGTCATAATATGACCCCTTCTACGTTGGGTAATTAGTGAGTGTTGACCTATTTTATCTCAACATTATAGTACGAGTAATATCTCGTGATTATGATGGACTAAAGATAGAATTTACAGAAATTTATCAACCAGGAATTCTAAAAGTAGAATTAGCCAAGAGGTTGGCTTATCAATTTACAGAAATTGAGTCTTGGGATCATTTATATAATTCTTGAGGGAGGTCAATTGTATAAATGCACGAGTCATCGAATTAAACAATTTTTCATTTGACTCAAATTTTAAAACGATGAAACTTATCATATTTATTTTTCCCACAGTCATATATTCAGATATAACTGCTAATAACAAATGGCTGGCCATACTGATGACCCAATGCCAAGTGCCACGCTCGGACGTGAGTCCTGGCTTAAGATGTTCATGGACACTATGAATCAGTCAACGCGACTGAAGGATAACGGGTCCAACTTTGCGGACTGGGAGGCGGCATTACGGAATGCTGCCATTGCTGACGGTAAGCTCAAGTACTTGACTGAGCCACTACCGCCAAACCCAGGCCCCAATGCAGGAGCAAATGAATCACTTGCTTATAGTGATTTCGTAATGGAGGCGGGTGCGATAAAGAACGTACTCATCTTTTCAATGGAATCAAATTTGCAAAGGCGATTCATTGCCCAAGGTGCAAACAAGATTTTCACCACGCTCTCTAACGAGTTCTCGAAAGCTCCGAGGATCGTTAGCTATGAGCATACCTGTCGCTTCTTTGAAGCGAAACTCCAGAGGGCCAAGCAGTTAGCCCACACATTCTTGACATGATTGAGAATGTCGAGAAACTGGAGGCACTTGGTTGCAAAATCGATGAGAATATCGTCATAGACCGCGTTCTTCATTCATTTCATGATGGTTTTGCCCTTTTTCAGGGCAAATTACTATATGAATGATGTGAAGAAGAGTCTTCATCAGCTCCACTCACTCCTTGTACAGACAGAGAGTGATCTGAAATGGAGTGGGAGTCTGAAACAGGACGTTCTCATGATTGGCAACAAGGGCAAAGGTATGGGCAAGGCTAAGGCAAACCTAGCTGTAGGGAAGCCGAAATTCAAAAAGCCAGGGCAAGGCAAGAGTAGGCCTGGTGAGTCTAGAGGTAGCTCACAAGGCAAGACAAAGAGCGATGAAGGTAACGTGGAGTGCCACCATTGCCACAAGATTGGGCATTGGAGGAGGAACTGCCTCGTGTACCGAGAGGACATTAAAGCAGGCCGCGTCTCTCCTGTTGGTATGTCTTCTTCTTTTATTCATATGATTGAGATCAACCATGCAAGTTTCGGAACTTGGGTACTAGATACTGGTTGTGGTTCTCATTTGTGAGTAGTAAGAAAGCAAAGGTGGTGACAAAGATCAAACCTATTTATGGCATTGCCGTATGGGACACATAAATGAAAAACGCGTGAAGAAGCTCATTGAAAATGGGACTATCTCCCCATTGGACTATGAATCTTTTGGCACGTGTGAATCATGTCTCATAGGCAAAATGACTCGAATTTCCTTCAAAGGTGTTGGAATGCGCGCTGCTGACCTATTAGGACTCATACATACTGATGTGTGTGGACCTATGTCAATCAACGCTAGAGATGGATATAGATATTTTATCACTTTCACGGACGATTTGAGTAGATATGGTTATGTCTACTTAATGAAGCATAAAAGTGAGTCCTTTGACAAGTTCAAGGAATTCCAGAATAGGGTTGAAAACCAGCTGGATAGAAAGATTAAAGCACTACGTTCAGATCGTGGTGGCGAATATCTTTCGAAGGAGTTTGATCGACACCTTAAAGACTGTGGTGTAGTACTGCAGTGAACTCCACCTGGAACACCACAATTGAATGGTGTGTCCGAACGGAGAAATCGAACATTACTTGATATGGTTCGATCCATGATGAGTCACACGGTTGTACCTGATTCATTGTGGGGTTATGCTAGTTTGTCAGCTGCTCTAATACTTAACCGAAGTCCGTCTAAAGCTGTAGACAAGACTCCATATGAATTATGGAAGGCACGGTCCCAAATTGTCCTTTATTCGGGTGGTTGGGGTGCGAGGGCTTATGTTCAATGTGTGGAGACATGACGATAACTCGGGCCCACGATCGGTCAAGAAATAATTTATTGGTATCCAAAAGGGATGTTTGGTCATTATTTGTACTCACCCTACGAAAATCGAGTTTTTTTGTTGCGGCTAGTGCGACGTTCATAGAGAAAGAATTTCTCGAGAATAAGACAAGTAATGGAACCTTCGAACTGTCGGAGATTCAAGAACCAACAACCGAGCAACCAATGGAGGAAACTGTTCCTTCATCATCAGCTGCGGTAAATATTCCTTTGGAACCTAGGAGGTCGGGTAGACACTTTATTCCTCCAGACAGATACATTGGTATGGTCGAGGAGAATGAGAGTGATGACGTTTTACTCCTTGAGAGTAACGAACCCGCTACCTATAAAGGTGCTATGACATGTTCCGACTCTAAGCTATGGCTTGATGCCATGCAATCCGAGATGGACTCTATGTATGAGAAGGACGTATGGGATCTGGTTGACTTACCTGATAAGGTTCGGCCTCTTCAGTGCAAATGGCTTTACAAGATAAAGCATTCTGTAGAAGGACAACCAGATACATACAAGCACGACTAGTGCAAAGGGGTTTACATCAAAGTGCCACGGATTGCACTATGATGAAATTTTTGCACCCGTAGTTATGCTGCGTTCCATTCGGATAATCTTAGCGATTGCCGCTTTTCATGACTATGAAATTTGGCAGATGGATGTGAAAATCGCCTTCTTAAACGGTTATTTGGAGGAGGAGTTGTAAATGGTACAACCCGAAGGTTTCATTGATCCTAAAAATCCTAAGAAGGTATGCAAGCTTAAGCGTTCCATTTATGGACTTAAGCAAGCTTCTCGGAGTTGGAATCATCGTTTCGACCAGGTGATAAAAGAGAATGGATTTAATCGATCGGTCGAGGAACCATGCTTATATATCAAGTCGAGTGGGAGCAAGATTGTCTTCCTAATATTGTATGTCGATGACATACTCTTGATTGGGAATGACATATCTCTTTTTAACTTCGGTAAAAGTTTGGTTAAAGAACCATTTCCAGATGAAAGATCTGGGCCAGGCACAAAGAATTTTGGGGATCCGTATCTACAGAGATAGATCACGACGGATGTTATCCCTCAGTCAGAAGTCTTATATAGATAAGATTCTTGAGTGGTTGAGCATGACCAACTCCAAGAAGGGGAACCTTCCAATGGTCTCTGGGATGCATTTGAGTAAAAGCTCAGGCACCAAAGACATTGGAAGAGGTCGAGCGCATGAGAGTCGGAATTCCTTATGAATCAGTATAGGATCGATCATGTATGCATGTATGACACCACGTTTCAGACGTGGCAATAATGCATGAGTATACAAGTCGATACCAAGGCAATCCAGGTGAAACACACTGGATGGCTGTTAAGAATATCCTTAAGTACCTACGGAGGACTAAGGATTGGGTATTGACTTATGGAGGCGACACTGAGCTATGCGCAATCGGTTACGCAGATGCTAGTTTCCAAACGGATCGAGATGACTCGAAATCTCAGTCTGGATTCGTTTTTACTCTTAATGGCGTTGCGGTCAGCTGGAAAAGCTCCAAACAAACTGTTATAGCAGATTCTACGACTGAGTCCATTGAGATATGATAAGCATGAAGGGCACGTTATTTCCATGGGAATTAAGCGTGTTCCTGAGTTGTATTAGTTGTTTTGTATGAATTAGACACCTGTATCTTTTTCATAAAACTATTAATGAAATCATCGTTTTGTTTTATATTTTGTTTTTCATGTGGGTTGTACTGACAACATTGAACACCACAAAGTGAACTGAATTACATTATATTTTTTTTTGGGTCCGTAATTGCCTACATGAGCTGATAACTCTGACAATTATTTTGTGACGTCGATTGATGGTGGGTTCAACGAGCCATAAGTCAAACAGTTGACTGATCGATCACATATGCGAGTTATAATGATACCTCGCAGGACATTTTGTGACAACGTTATGGAGTCCTAAATGTTTCAGAACATTAGGTGCCAGGTCGTGGATAGGACGTCCATAGTGTTCCTAGAGTCGATTCTTTTGACTATCGACTGTCTCTTGAGATAAAGACAGTTTTTGGGTGACTTTGGTTTCTTTCTCATGGTCGACCGTAACAGGAGGCTAAGTAGATTTTCACTGGGTCATTTCATACTGCGCTTGTATTTGCAAGATTCGAGTTGAAGAAAATATCCAACCTTTATCAGGATATATTTCTCAGGGGCCACTCGAGGAGCTGTAACTGAAAGGCATTGGACATGCTCGAATGAAGATTCGTTTATCAGTTAAAGTCTCTTCGTCGGGGAAACCACTCTTGATACTGATCACTTGTAAACTACGACCTTTGTGAATACGGACTTTGCAAATTGGTTTACATTGAGTGGGAGAAATTTATTATGGATATGAGAATCGGTTATCGCACATACACCTGTACGGACAAGTGGGAGATTGTTGGAGCCAGTGTCCTCCACAGTTAGTGCAATAACATAAATAAATCTCTGTAGGTTCATAGGGTATACTTTGTATAATAATCAGTTGATTAACGTTTATCAATAACGGTTGGCTTGCTAGATAAGTTTGACGTTATTGTCATACAGATGGCGGTGATCAACTGGTCCATAAAAGTCACACCTATAGGATGTGTTTGAGATATGTGATTATTTGAGAAAAATGATCATTATTGCATGCCCAAGATTAAATGACTAAAAGGTTAGTGCAGTTGTATTTGACTTTTAAAAAGTTAGTCCACTGTGCTGATGAGACTGAGACGATTATTAAAATGATTAAATAAAGTTAGATGAACGAATTAACTGTTAATTCGTAAAATTGAATATAAAAAGTTATATTTAATTATAGTATATAATGTAAGCTAATTAAACATAAACCGTTATAATTAATTCGCAAATTATAAATATACGGATATTTATAATTAATGACGGATTATAATGTCGGTCCATGTAAAACGACGATTATAAGATATTACATTATATTGGAAGCTAAAATGACCGAAACACGGTATCCAAATACACTTGGGTTTTCGGGTCAATGGGTAGTTAGTTTGAGGAGACATAAAAATCCCCTCATATAAAAACCTACCAAAAATTGCCGTGAGAAAAAAAAGAGGTGCAGGAGAAAAGTGTTTTGATTTTCCTAACCTAATTATCTCTCTCTGCATCCATCTCATCTAAAAAAAAATCACACAAACTGACAAAAGTTAACTGTAACTTTTGACAAACACAAAAACAAAAGGTTAGCAGTAACTTTTGTATTACTTTCTAGCAAAAGAAAAGGGTATTTCTCGGAGCATCTTGGGTGCAACGATTAGGAGGATATCTGTGTTGATATCTGTTCTTAGGCCGAATTTTGCTAGGACCAAAGGTTAAATTCGCTTTCTCTATATTTTATATCGTTTTCGTATTAATGACTTGCAATTCATATTATATAATTTTGTTATAATCCTAATTTCTAAGGGGATGTAAACAGTTATTTCCCACAAATACAAGGTCCATCTGTATAAAATTTATACGAGCGGAACCCATCTAGATTATTACATCAGAACCCATACATGCATCTATATCAAAAACTATTTTCAGAATTTTGGCTTGACCACTTGAAACCGCTATCAACTACTCCGCATTATATAAAAGTATCAAATATCAAGTGAAGGCTTGATTAATAGAGTCCACCTCCCAGTTTTGAAACTAGGTTAACGAATCTCAACTCCCCCAATCGAACCATAACCATAGTGCCCAGCTTATGTGCCAGATACCTTGTGAGTTGTGGACTTGTGGCTGTGGATTAAATATTTCTCGGCCTAACAAATATAATCCGCCAAAATGAAAGCAAGCTCATATGCTCAATCCTCCTGATGTATTAGCAGTAATGTGACTAATCGGCCCTTGAAAACTAAACAACTAACCTAAGTAAAGAGAGCATCCCGGTGCACAATGGCGTCCTTGCAAGGCGAGTGTCCGGGAAAGAATCCCACCATAAGGGTGTAATAGAGGCAACCCTTCTCTTGCCAATTTTGGCAAAAGGACACTCCAAGGACTTGAAACTGCGAACTCTCGGTCACACGGCAACACATTGTGCCTTAACTAGTGCGCCAAGGTTCCCCTTCAAACAACTAAACTAAGTAAACCGCAAAAATGTACTCACCTCATTCAGTGAATTATTTACCTTTACCTTTAACACGAATACTAACGTTTTACACTAAAACTTTGGAGAACTACTCAACGATTTATGCCAAGGAGCAAAGACGGCACCAATCATTTGGTCATTTTGTTTGAGAATGTTGATTATGTCTTCTTTAAGGCTTTAAATTAATCTCAACATCCAAAAAGATTCGAACTATACACATGGGTGGAGAATAAATTGAATTGATCTAAAACAAAGAAATCAAGTGGTGGGCACCTTGTATATTTGTTATACATTACACCCTCGAACTAAATACCCCTTTCGTCTCAATTATTTGTTTACATTTGATTATACTCCGTAATACGTCTCGCAAAGAAAAATAAAAATAAGATACCAAATAATTGGGATGGAATACAACTATACAAGCCTCTATCATGATAAAAAGTAAAAACACTAACTTAAAAACCCTTAAACCCTAAATTTCACATCATCATAGATACAACAAAAAGAGAACTAGATAAAACACAAGATTACAAGAGACGTTAATCCATAAAAATAAATTTTATTTATATAGTAGTGAGAGAACAACACGCCTCTCCCTCTCTTCTTTCTCTCTCCAAAAAAAAAACCCCAAAAAATCTTCACTTTTGTTCCACTGCATCCTTACCCACCAATCTTCCCTCCTTCTCCTACAATCCGTTCACCGGAGATGAGGCTATGCATTAGCCCATCTCCGGTGAACCCGTCACTCCTCGGATGATTAACACATTCTCTGGTTTGTCCCTTTGTTTCTCCGAGATTTGACCCCTTTGGCGTCCGATGACCGGAGTTCCTCGTTCACCCGACCTTGTTGGTTTATGTCAACGGTGGCTCTTTAGTGTTTCCGATCGCCGCTGGTTTCCGTACCTTCCGTACCTCTGTCGCCGCCGCTGCCTAAGAAGTCGTCGTCGTAGATTTTCATTGTAGGTGTCCCCCTTCCCCTCGCCCCTTCCCCCACCTCTAATGGTAAGTCTGTTGGTTGACCATGGCGGTCTTTAGTGTCTGTCGTTTTGCGTTTTGTTTTGGGTCAGTCCTCCCCTTAGCAATATTGCATGCTCTAGTCTGATGTTCCCCTTCCCCTCGCCCCTTCCCCCACCGATTGGTCCTTGCATGTTTGTTTTGGGGTCGTTTTCTCCTTGCATGTCGTATTTGTGGTCTTGTGTGGCTTCTTTGGGTTTCGTGGGTCTGTCTGAGGTCGGATCGTGGTTGGTCAGTCGGTCAGTCGGTCGTAATCTGTTTTGCTCTCCGTTGTCTCTGTCTTGGTTGTGAATGGTGGAGTTGGAGGATCACCTGGTGTATTTCCGTCCTTTTGGTGGTTTGTTCTCGGTTTGTTGGGACACATTTGAGTCATAATGGGTTAATTTGATTTGGAATGTCGGTCTGGATTGTATGTTTGGGTTGGTTTGAGGTGTTGGGTGGATTGGATGTAGTGGTTCTCCAACATATTCAATGAAGTCCCTTATCTTAATTTTAATTTTATCAGTACCAATAATTTCCCTATATTGGAGGTTTTTCGATGGGACTAGCTTGGTTATTCATCTTTTGTTGTGGTATTTTCCGTCTCAGTCTAATAAATACTCCTTTGGGGAGACGTGTGGCTCGGATCCCATAGGTGTTGATGTTTACCTTTTACGGAATAAGAGCCTCCTAAAGGCGTTGTTGTTTATGACTATGACTTTGGTCAATGTGGGTTATACCTTGAATCTTTCTCTGAGGTATTTGGTTGGGAAATCGGTTACGAGGAGCCCTTTGTCTCATCTTATCAAATTGCTCGACTTCTTTCGTTGTTGGTCTTCGGACTGTAGGGATCGATCACCATGGTGTAGGAGAACCTTCTCCGTTGAAGGCAAGCTTGCTCGGCTCGCCCTTCCCCTTTCTTTTCTACGCACTTGTGGCGTAAGTGCACCTGGTTCGGTTCGTTTGACTATGAGAGTTGTTGATATTGCTGATGATTTGGACGATGTTGCTCGCGGCCGATCTACTGTGATCTACCACCATGTGACTGACCTTAGTCATCTTTCTAGTCGTAAAGTGACACTAGTATTATTAGATGTATTATTTGTTTTTACATTGTATGCCTATAGATGTAACTATGGCTCCGAAAGCCAAAACATAATGTAGTTACGTCTCTTTACTGCTGCCGGAAAAAAAAAAAAAAAAAAAAAAAAAAAAATTTATTTATAAATCTTAAAAAGCAAATACAAAGAGAAATAAAAGAGTTTTACCTAGTAGTGTTTAAATATTATTGGAAGGCAAGAGTTGAGCGCAACAAATAGCGGCGAATACGAGAGAAAGACGCAATAATAATACAGTTGCTTGACTTGTTTCTATGCGTTTTAGTCATATACTTTTGAACGTGGCTCTTTTATAATTTATACCCATCGTGATAGCGTTATTGAGTGGTACACAATCTCGGTATTACTCTCGAGTTTCCACATGTAACATGGGACAGATCACTAAATAAAAGAGGTTGCATAAGGATATGTGAGAGGATGTTAATAATATTAGATTGCTACACTCCATATATAACATGTGACGCATCATTAAATAAACAGCAAATCTCATTAAAAACGGGCATATTCACTTGGTTTCTCACTTGCCTTTTGTAAGAGACAACTTAACCGTCTTCATTAAAGACGGACATGCCCATCTTCATGATAATTTGTATTAAATAAATGAGGCTATGTTAAGTTGAAAACTGAGTGTGGATATTTATATTCTTATTATCCTTTATTCTTTTTATAAAATCACGATATTTTATTTCGCTTCTAAGGGTTGGAGTAGGGTGGGATAAAAGTGACTATTTTTATATTAATAATGAAAGCAGTCACTTTTTATCAACAAATGATCATTTTGATGTGGTCGCTATATGAGAGTCTCATTGTATAATTTACATTGGATATGATAATGTTTGTCATTATTTTACTTTTTAAATACTTAAAAAAACTTGTAATTTTATCTAAATTGGTATTTTCAGGTTTCTTTTTATGGAATAAACTATAAAGCATATTGCCTAACTGAAGAATTAAGAACGATTAACACGTAAGAGGGGGAGGCGGTGAATTAGGTGTACTTTTAAAATTTTCTACTTATCTTGGTTATTTGTTAACACAAGCGAGAACAATTAACTACGAGACTTGAGAATCTTAATTGAATTTAAGTTCACAAGAAGTAACAGCAGGTCTGAGTCACAGTATGAAGGATTGTGACACAAACAAGGCAGCGAGATATGCAATACGTCACAGTATCGAAGATTGTGGCGCAGACATAATAACGAGATGAGCAGTAAGTAAATAATAAGTAGCGGAATGTGAAAGTAAATGAACAAACAAGACGATGTTTTTAAATTGGTTCAGCTTCTACTCCGAAGCCTACATCCAATGTTATTTGATTGCTTGTTTAGAAATTTACTCAAACTTACTAAACCCCTTACAATGAAAATAACTTGTCAACCAACCCCGGTTGCACTCAAACTTAAAGTTACTCCGCTTCAAGAGTTTTTGTGTTCTATCTAGAGTAGGCGGTGGGCCGTGCCGTGCCGGCCCGCGCCCCGGCCCGTCGTGCCAGCCCCAAATTTTGGCCCGGTCCAGGCACGGTCCGTCGGTCCACTGGGCCGTGCCGTGCCGGCCCGACCACCTCTACCCGCTGTCGCAGCCCGGCCATTGGCCCGGGAAAATCAGGCCCGTGCCGTGCCAGGCCCGTGGGCTCGGTCGTGCCTGACCCGGGCCGGCCCATGTAATTTTTTTTTAAAAGTTGATTTTTTAAATAAATAATTATGAATAATAAATATTAATAATGATTTTAATATACGGAGTATAATTTATTAGTTACATAACTAATAATGTGCATTCAACTAAATATTAATGTACTTAATTATAAATTTAAATGAGACAATCGTTAAAAATAAGTACTCAAATTTTTATTATAAAACGATGAAACAATGATTAGTCTTTAAAAAACATCTAATGTTACATAGAAATAAGATTTTAACCGGAATGTTGTTGAATATAAGTACCTCGTGCCGTGCCACCGTGCCAGGCCCACCGTGCCTGGTTCGGGCCGTGCCACCCCGTGCTCGGGCCGTGTCGTGCCTTGGCACGAGAAATTTGCATTTTTCCGCGCCGTGGCCCGCATAACTGTCCATCGTGCCGTACTCGGGCCGGCCCACACTTTTCCCCGGACTCGTGTCGTGCCGGGCCGGACTCGTGCCGGACCCGTGCCGCCCGTCATGCCGGGCGCCCGCCAGCCAACTCTAGTTCTATCTCACATGTTTACAGAGTCTTGAATCTCAATCGTTTACTTAATGAACACGGAGATCACAATTAAGACTTAAACACAAGATCATGGAACAAACTTAGATGTCACAGTGCAGCGAACTGATACATGGAGATTTACAGCTCTTTTGAAAAATGATTGAAGACTTTAAAAATTAAAACGATTTTGCAAACACTTGAAAACAAAACTTTAAACTCATAAATGATTTGCAAAGTTTCTCAATAAATGCTCTTAAAAGTCTTTGTGATGAATGAGAAATGAGGATGCTATTTATAGAAGAAGATGTGTGTAAGGAAGGAACGCAACGCATCATCTTCTCTTTTATCCAATAGATAATATGATGAAGAATCATTTCAAAATCTCATTAGTACAATCTGATTTGTGAGGCTCAAGAGAGCTGCCCAATTTTTCAGAAAAGCAAAGTGTGTTTCCATAATTGTTATGAGAACCATAAATTATTTGTGACCATTGGTTATTAACCAAGTGAACTTGGTTATTAACCAAGTAGGATTAACTTCTCAATTAAACAAACTTCTCTAATTTAAACTTGCAATTTGTTTCTTTGAAATCATTTAGAAATCAGAAATCATTTAGAAAGAGAGAGTTGAATATTTTCATAAATAAAATCATTCAAAAATTTCTCCATTGAGCTGAATCAAAAACACAGTGCCACATTGTCGTGCACTGTTGCATGGTTTTGCAGTCACTTGACAAACTAAGAATGTTACACTACTTCGTTTACAACATTTGACTTAGGCTAATACTTTCTTCATCTTTGATCATCCTCGCACCATGCTTAAGAAATAATTGAGAGCTTAAAATGCTATAAATCATAACTAAGAAGCAAACCATTAAATGACAATGAAACTTGGCATCATCAACCAAGTGTGGTTCTAACAAATTCCCCCTTTGATGATGGCAAATTTTAATAATGTGTTAAGTTCCCCCTTAGCCCATGATTAGTCGGTTTTTAAGCATTCAACATAAGACATAATAAAACATGATCATGGTATGAAAGGGTCAATCTACATTAGCATAAGTAGAACATCTAATCATGAAGCAAAGCATGTTACGGTGAACGTTAGCCTAAGAGTTAAAGGATCACACACTTACACAATTATAATACTTCCCCCTCTTGACATCATCAAGAGAAAAACAAAACACTTAATGTACATAGTTGACATAGTTCAACAACAAACAAAGGATATGTTCAAAAAATAAAAATAAGTATGGTTTGCATAAGAGTTTCAGAAACATCAAGCCAACATGGATTAAGATAAGAATATTGAGGCTAGGAAGGGTTTTGGGGTTAACAATAGCTGAAAGGATACCAGATGCAACATTCAGTTGTACTGTGACATATAGCTGAATTAGCTCGGTTATGAGTACACATGTTAATTTTGCTTGAGTAGATTCATCCAACCGTGAATAATGACAACATTTTTGAGTTAGAACATCTTTGTAAGATTTACATTGTCTTCATGGATTTATTCATCATGCACAACCCCAACATTTGAATTATTTTCCTCAATCGAATCCATGACCACCTTAATCATGGAAAATCTTCCTAATAGAAAATTGATAACAATTGAGACCAGTGGTATATCTAGAAAATGGAGACATGGGGTGCAAAAATTCAATCACCATAAATCATCGAGTTTGTAGCGCCTTTTAGATATGCCCCTGAGTGAGACACAAAAAACAATTTTTATTAAGACTAAAAGTGATTTTCACTATTGACTAGGGTAAAATTTATATATAACATATAAATTTTGATTTCGCCAAAAATGCGTTTAATTATGATATGTCACAATAAACAGTTTAATTTGTTACATTAATTTTTATTTTACTTCACATATTTATGACCATAATAAATTAGCGGTCAAAGACTATGCACCAAATTAATGCCGGTTGATTCTACTTAATGCATTTATATTTACATGATTAAAAAACTAAAGATAATTTGCAATTTACAAAATTGATGCTTAAAGAAGTTGAACCCCTGACCACTAAGACAACACACTCAAGGAAGCTAAGATGACATATTAGGAAACTAATATTAATATGTATATAAAATTATGCAACTGTATACCCTCTAGATATGCCCTGAGTGAGACAAAAAAAAAAAGATAACAATTGATCGGGACGG
>JAIUZE010005748.1:0-13126 GCA_022085475.1 Heliosperma pusillum
TGTAGAATATTATTCCGTATTGTAATGACCCTTTTTATTTCAGACACCTTCATTATGTATTTTAATAATTTTTTTTCTTTCCGCAAATTTGAGGGTGTCACATATCACATGAATTAGACCTGTCAGGCGGGTCGGGTCCCGGATCGGGTCATACGGGTCTCGGGTTGGGTTAGGGCCAATATATGGGTCAAAAAATGTGTAGGACTTTTATTTTATCATTTTTAATCGCAAAATCATACTTTTTCAAATTAAATACCTCCTCCAATCCAATCCAAACTAACCATTTGCTTTTGGGTGGTCTTCGAGCAACGCTATGACCGCGTTTTTCTTCCTTTATATATAGAATTATTTTACCAAAAATATAATTTTATGAAAGATATTTCCGTGACAAAAACCAAATATATTACTTCTGTCTTTCAAAGTTCTATATATTCCGATCTATAAACGGTCAAAGTTTTGAAAGTTTGACCTCTAAAAAGTAAATGGGTAGTTTGGATTGAATTGGAGGGAGTAATATTTAATATTAATAATATAGTTATATTCATTACTAATCGTACTTATATTAAGAAATTCATAAAATTAAAATTATTTTATTATTTAATCCTTTAAAAGTTCTAAAAAATAATTTTTTAAATAATTTTTTTTAATAAAAATATTAAAATAATTTGTTTTCAATTTACTATAATAATATTCTTCATTTATCTTTGACCCATCTGGTCGAACGGGTCGGGTCGGGTTCAACTCTAAAAGTAGCGAGACATTTCGGGTCGCAGGTCAATATTTACGGCTATTTGACCCTAAAATACCGGGTCGGGTCATGTTTTGACAGTTCTAAGTCTCTAACATGAATTATCCCCTTAAAATATCATCGAGAACCTAATTATATATAAAAAAACAGTTGGTCTTGCTTCAGACGGACTATTTTGGCCTGAAACAATAAGAAGGGATTTTGTAACCACTTTACAGTTAGATGTAACCAATATTGAAAACAAGTTGATATAAGCTGTGGTTAAATTTTATCAAAAAGTGGCAACATAATTCCGTGTCATTTTTCAGACGGTAATGGTCCGTTTGAAATAGGAATTTGCGATAAAAATTTTTAATACACCTAATTGTTTACACGTGCAGCGTAGGCCTACAACATATTTCAAAATTTGCCAATTTGGTCATTCTTAAAACGCGTTGGCTTGGTTAAAAAGTTTTCTAGAGTAAGGCCCTGTTCTTTTGGACTTAAACTCACCCCCTTTAAGTTCAGTTCAGCTCCTATAAGTTCAGTTCAGCTCCTATAAGTTCAGTTCAGTTCAGTTCAGCTCCTATAAGTTCAGTTCAGCTCCTATAAGTTCAGTTCAGTTCAGTTCAGCTCTTATAAGTTCAGTTCAGAAAAGTTCAATTCTTACAAATTAAGTTTAGAAAAATTATACGAAATATATTATTTATGAAAACCGATATAAAAATATTTGACATTAATTATTGGATACATACATTATCATTGAGACCGCCCGAAGAAATTGTAGAGTATTTCAACTATCGACATTCATTATTTTTGAATGAAAGTTGAAATGACATTTGGTTAATTGAAAAAAAGGTGGAAGATGTTAACAAAATATGCTCTAAATGTCACAAAAGTATCAAATGTCTATTATTGTTTCTACATTCATACTCCATAATTTTATAAGGATGCATACTCTTGGAATACCTATTATACAACATGACGTGAATATTCAAGAAACAGTAGATTCAGACATGTTTGATTATAAGCGGGAAAATGCCATGTTCAAGATACGAAACAAGATAGTAAAAAAACATTTGGCGAGACAATGGATTCGTTGTTTCGAGTGGTAGTGAAGATGAAGAAGAAAGTGATGAGGAAGATGATGATATAGAAATAGATAGTTAAAAAACGATGTAATATGTAATTTATTTTTTATCGTAATGTAAACGTAGTAATCTGTATCAACAAACAAATGTATATAAATCGGAATAATTTTATTATCTTACCTTATGTTTTAGAGTATTTTTTTTTTTGTATGACAACCCTTTCCAAAAGATAATGATTATAATAAAGTTCAGTTTAGTAAAGTTTAGATTATATAAGTTATATTCAATTAAGTAAAATTAAGTTCAGAAAAGTTCAGCTCCTATAAGTTCAGTTTAGTTCAATTCAGCTCCTATAAGTTCAGTTCAGCTCCTATAAGTTCAGTTCAGTTCAGCTCTTATAAGTTCAGTTCAGTTCAGCTCCTATAAGTTCAGTTCAGCTCCTATAAGTTCAGTTCAGTTCAGTTCAGCTCCTATAAGTTCAGTTCAGCTCCTATAAGTTCAGTTCAGAAAAGTTCAGCAAAATTCAGTCCAAAAGAACAGGGCCTAAATCGTCATTGATTCCGTACTTATTCATCTATAAATATATGGCCTTCAAAGTGTTCAAGGTTCAAACTCGTTCAAAAGTCAAAACATTACTCACTTGACATTCACCAAAGAGAAAATACACAACAAAAAGTAAAAAAATGCAGCAAGACAGTATAAACATTGGCGCGTCATCATCACTCTCCATTATTTCTTCTAATTTCACCACCGACTCTTCTAGAAACCTGGCTGATATAGCCGCGCGTGTTGTCCACGAGCTCTATCATTCACCCCATGACCTCTTCGACAATTTCCACCTAAACGACACCATATTAGGCAAGAATGTCCATAACAAAAACGAAGAAGAAGAAGAAGAAAAACGTGGTGACGTGGAGAGCGAGTTTGTATTCGCCATATTATGCGAAGGGGACCCGTCATCGTCGATTATTACCGCGGACGAGATTTTTCACAACGGTCAAATTAAGCCAATTCACCCGTTCTTCTCTCAGGACGACGACGGCGTTTCAGGTCGAAACGACAGCGTATCGAACAGTTCGTCACAGGGTGGTTCATCGGAGGGGGTCCCACATGGGGAGTACTGCGTATGGGCCCCAAAGAAGGAGGAAGATAAACTGATAAGTGCATTGAAGAAGAAGAGTAACTCAACAGGGTCAAGTTCGCCAAAACGGTGGCGTTTAAGGGATTTGGTACACAGGAGTCATTCTGACGGCAAGGACACTTTCGTCTTTTTGAATAATAATAATAATAATAATAATGGTGGGGAAATGAAGAGGAGAGAAAAAGTGAGTGCGGTAAATGGTGTTTATTACAGTTACAACAAGGGAGGTAAAAAGATGGAGGAGATGAAAAAAAAGACGTATTTACCGTATAGACAGGATTTGGTTGGGTTATTTGGCACTGTCAATGGCTTCAGTCGGACCATTCATCCTTTCTAAATTCCACAGCTTCTTATACCATCCGTTTAATTAACTTCCTTCAATGCTTTATTTTGGCATGGATTATCGGTTGAAGACGAGCGTATCCCCTCTCACAGTAATGTAAGGAGAACCATTTAACTCCTCATTAGTTCTTCCACTTGCCTCCTTGTAAGAGGAGATTAGACTCATTTTCAATGAATACGAATATACGTCGACTTCCATGAGACCAACTGTTATTTTGTATGTTGTCTGTAAATAGTTAAACTCTTAGATTGTATATTTTTTTTTATTTTTTTAGTCCATCTTAGTATCATTCAATTTAAATATTGCATGTATATGACATATGAGTTATATATGTTGATTGACTTGCGTTTAAATTTAGTATGGCTTTTTTCTTCTTCTTTTTACCTTGCACTAGATGTTGCAGTGCACCGGTGCAGGGTCTCAATTTGACTAAATGTTATGTCGAAATAGTTTGGACTTCTCAAAACAGAATGGTACATGCCTCGTCATATATTTTTGAAATGTTTGGATTCGAAGTACCTATGAGGGGAGGAGGTGAATTACATACTATTTTAAAATTTTCAACTTAATCTTTATTTATCAAAGAAAGTTGATTGCCCTTGTGAGGATACATCAAATAATTTCAGTTATTAATAGTCTAATACTTAAAGAGAAAGTTGCTGTAAACTGTATGTGACAGTAAGTCTGAATGTTACTTGTTCGTCTTAACAAACGAAGTAAAAGCTACAGAACAAAGCTGACAGTATTCAGGACTGTTGCTTTAGAAGAAAATCTGAAATAAGCAAGTAAAGCAAATTATGCAGCAGAAATTAAATAAACGAGAGATCAACACAATAATTTTTAATTGGTTTGGCCAACTCTTTAAAGGCCTACGCTCAATCCTCTTCTTATTGATTCAATTAAGTGATCTACTGCGACTACTCAATACCCTTACAATAAAAAGGACCAACAACCTACTTCGATTGCGATATGAGCTTAAGACTACTCCGTCTCAAACTCGACTCTCTATCTAAGAAAGTTACAAGATCAAATTCCCTGGTTTTGTTCTTGTGAAAAGAACGCGTATTCATTAAGATCTAACTATTCTAGATAAGAGAGTACAATACTTAAGACAACAGTTATCATGTCTGTAACTTTTGAAGACTTAGAAGAATTTTTGCAAAGTTTAAAAGTTTGAAACTTTTGAAAACAATTTTGCAATGAAATGTGTTTCTTCTCTCTGAAAAATCTAGGAGGATTGAGTGAAGAGGGCTCTCTATTTATAGAGGAATGGAAAATTTTGAAAATGATTAAAGTAATGCCTTGAGAGAGTCAACTCTCAAGCATGTGAGCAAAATGGATATTCTTTAAAAAGAGTTTTCACAAATGACAAAGTATCAAATACAATGGAGAAGGTATGTTGCTCAAGAAATCAGAAAGAAGTTTTTTACTTTCTGATTTTCTATGGGTAAAAAGCATAAGATGACAAACAGTTTGAAAAATAAACAAGTTGCTTTATTTGTAAAGTAAAAGTTTGTCTATGATATTTTGAGGCAGAAGCGTTTCAAAAAGATTCATTCTTATCCCTTTTTAAACAAGTTGCAAATCATTTCAAAATATATAATTGAAATTCAATTTTCCAGATGTAAATAGATTGAAGCTTTCAAATTCGAATGATTAAAGAATGTCAAACCTGAGCAACTAGTCGTGCTCACTGTTGCTGAACAGAAGAGGCAACGGTTGCAGGGGCTGTTGCAGTTTTAAGTATCATAATCTTCTATCTTTACAACAAGATGACTCATTACAACTCGACTTTCTTGGTCATTCAACACTTCATCAAAGTTGATTAAATCTTGCTTGGAGATTCATAATTTTCTTGAAAACTTAACTAACAGGCACATATTAATTACGCATATCATCATCATCAACAAACTAGCTCAACAAATTCCCCCTTTGATGATGACAAGCCTTAAAAACACATAATCCTAAAATTAAGTTCCCCCTAAGTTGGTCTGTCCAAAGCAAATTTTTTAAATCGACTCAACACATAGAAATATGACAATAGTAAGCATATGACAAATAAAACCAAGAGAGTTAGATAGCAAGATGATTCTACTAGGCAACAAGCATGAGTTTAGGCAAATCGACTCATCTAGTGTGTGCTTTTTTATTTCCCCCTCTTGACATCATCAAAAGGGCAATGACACTCTCCTGGGACACAAAATACTCATGCACAACATATAAAAACCGCACTAAATAGGCTAAAATATTAGTTTCAACAAAACTAAGGTTTAACAACAAGGTTAACCAAGTTCAACAAGACCAAACATAGTTTAATAGTACACCACCATAAAAGAAAATTCAAGTTTAGGATATGTGGTGAAGGTCAAGATAAGGCAAGTTTTTAATTTATATCAGCAAGGCAAAAAGGGACATTATCCAAGTCAAGTGATAAAACAGGTTTAGGCAAAATAACGGCCCCAGTCTTCACCACCACCCACATCTACTCCTTTGAATAAAAAGCCCACTTTAAGCATTTTGGATGTGGTGTAGCTTACATCCTCTAGCTTCCCTTTAATAACTTTCAACATCATTTTGAATAAGTTTTCCATTTGATCATACAATCCTTGCGGTTCCACACTTTCTTGCATCAAACATCCTTTGACCTTAAGAATGATCGAATCGAAATTCCATAAGTCAAGGGACTTTTTTTTAAGATCCTTGAGGTTATTGGACAAAGTGGTAAATCTTTTGAGCATAAGATTAAGGAGGTTGATTTTGCATTAACTTTGAAAAATAAGCATCTGGATGTCACATTCACTTTGACTGTTGCATAGAACTTTCTGGATGTCACATTCACTTGGACCGTTGCAGTGACATGGCAAGATGTCACATTCACTTGGACTGTTGCATATGCCTGAAAGACTTCATTCGCCCTTTTTGTGTCGGCTTGAATTTTCTTGCGGATCAATGAGGCCATTTGAGCATGATCTAGTTTGGATGTTGGAGCGGTGCTAGAACACAAGGGGGCTCGGGAATGATGGGGTTATCGAGTGAAGAAGAAAAAGGGATTTGATGGATTCAAGGGTGTTTTGAATGATGGGTATGATTTGATAGTGAAGGGTTTTATTTTTGAGGGGTAAATGTGAAAGTCCATAGACCCTAATTAGACTCCTCTAATTAGTTTTACAAATTACAAATTAATTTGATTTTACTTTGATCTATGTAACATGCATGAGTAAATAAAAGGCATAAATAAATAAAAGATGAAATTTCCTTACATTGAGAAATTTTGGTATAAATGGGCACAATAAGAAACACCCTTTCTTATTGTTCTTGAGCTAAAATGAATAGGATGAACCTCCTTGTATGAACTTTCAATATAGAAAGTCTCCTTCCAACATGCACCCAAGATTTAACCCAAACTATCACTATATTCTTAGACTAGAAAATATAGTGACAAGTAGAAACTAATATTAATATTATTACTACTCTAGTAATATGAATATTAGTTGTAGTGAGAGTTTAGAGAGAGGATGGAGAAAATATAGCAAAACAAGTGAATGAATAAGTGCCAATGAAATGAACAACCATAGTGCTCTTTTATAAGCACTATGGCCGGTCAAGACAAGCCTCACAAGGCTTCTATTTTGCTTATAATATTCACATGCAAATGACTTGAGTGTTGGTGTTAATTATAAAGATAATGTGTCATAACATGTCAGTATCATATGACGGAGTGTGGTAGTAGTAGAGAATAGTCATCATTATTTTCCACTAGCTAAAAACCGGTCCATTTGTGACATTATGGACCAATTTGAATTTTTGATATTTGTCCCACAAATACTTATTAATCATATGCTTAATTATCTAGTATAATTAAGTGTTAATTTGATCATATAACAATTATATGACTCAAATTAATAAAAATATATACTTAACTTTTAAGTGATATTTTACCATTATATCAATATATAATGGGTGTCACAATGCCCAGTTAATTTATTTTACAACGCTTTGCAAATATAATTAACTAATTATCACTACCTCAAAATATATGCATAACCTCAACTAATTTAATGAATTAACAATTAATCACCAAATTAATTCTTATTTAATTGTATTAAAATGAGACGTAATATTTATCTAGTCAGTTATCGTATAATTGACTAATAAACTTAACCGGAATGAGTTCCTAACTCAATTTCCAATAAATAACTTTCTTAACCAAACATATTTCAAATATATATGTAAAGGACTAATTAAACTGTATCTTATACAAATAATTAGTTTCCTGTTTGGGTCTCATCCTTTAGGTGTGACCGAAAGAGGTCATTTGATCACCGCCGTAATACGACAATAATGTCTAACTCTAGTCAGCTGATCGTTATTGATTTACGTTAATCAACTGACGTGGAGTATCAATATACTAGTCATCCCACGAATATTCCAAAATGAGATTTATTATATAAATGCACTATTGTGGAGGACACTTACTCCAACAAAGTGTCCTTTAATTAGGGTAGGTGTCATATTATTAAAAATTGAGTGGTCAAGTTGGTTGAAGTACCTATAAAAACATAGGTGTGAAGGTTAATTACAATAACTCATGACACAAATAAATTAGAATAAAGAAGAGTATACGTACATGCCAATTCTCGTCAATCACGCAAGGGATTAGATAGACACATACAAGAATCATATACAATTAATTAAGCTAATTTCTATACGAAATTTCTCAAATTGTTCTCTTGCTAGCGGTTTCATAAAAATATCCGATATTTGGTCTTCGGTTTTGCAACAAATAAGCTTAATATGTCTTTTCTCTACGTGGTCACGAAGAAAGTGGTGACGAATCTCAATATGCTTAGTCCTCGAATGTTGAATGAGATATTTGGATATGTTTATAGCACTAGTAAAATCACACATGATAGAAATAAAGTGGTAAATCATACCAAAATCTTGAAGTTGTTGACGTACCCAAAGAAGTTGTGAGCAATAATGAGCGGCACTAACATACTCACTTTCGACCGTTGAAAGAACTACCGTATTTTGTTTATTTGAACCCCATGAAACGAGACAAGGTCCAAGGAACGTGGCAATCCCGGAGGTGCGCTTTCGGTCGACCGTAAATCCCGCAAAGTCGGCATCGGGAAATCCTACAAGATCAAAGCGAAAATACAACGGATACCACAAGTGGAGATGTTAGGTTCCAATCAAATATCGAAGAATTCGTTTGACGGCTTTCAAATGAGATTTTTCGGATTTGATTGAAAACGAGCACATAAAAAATTGTTAAAAAGAATGTCGAGACGATTAGCGGTTAAGTAAAGAAGAGACTCAACCATACCCCTATACACCTTGTCACTTACATTTTTCCCGTTCTCATCCTTGTCCAATTTGGACGTGGATACCATAGGTGTGGAGTATGACTTAGCATCCGTCATCCTGAATTTTTTAAGCATTTCTTTAATGTACTTCTGTTGATGAATTAGGATTCCTTATTTACTTTGTTTAATTTGAGTCTAAGAAAGAATCCTAGTTCACCCGATGCTCATCTCGGATCCTGACTTCATTAATTCGGAAAAGTACACATAAAGAAGTTCATTAGTTGCACCAAATATAATGTCATCAACATATACTTGGACTGAACGTCCATAGACCCTACTTAGACTCCTCTAATTAGTTACTAAATTACTTGTTAATTTAGTGTTTAATGATCTATGTAACATGCTGATAAGTTATATCACACACCTAATCAAAGATAAATTTCCCTAGACACAAATAAATGTAGTACGAGGGGTCGAACACAAGGAGACGGGAATTTTGTTATGAAATGCTATGGATGGACTACTATCAAGTCGGTTTAACGGTTTGGTTTGGCTGATAACTATGATGCAAATCAAATAACTTTAAAAGAGTCTAGGGGAGTCGGGTCACTCATGCAAATACGTAAATGCTCATGTTAAACATAGGAATTCTTAATATTGTTAATTGTTTAAGCTAAAGACACCCATCTCTCGATATTAGTGTCAACCTTAGGTCGAGTCCTAGAGAACTTTCGTTATGACTAGAGTCGTCCTACTACACATGCCTAGTCTAATCCGATTCCGTGCCTCTCGACTTATAGAATGAATTAACAAATTTAATCAAAGCAATTGGCCAAATAAAAAAGATTAACAAAATAATACAAGCATGTGATATAAACAATTTATCTGTGACAACCCTCGCGAATGCGGAAATAAAACATACAAGCATGTGATTTA
The DNA here is from genome assembly GCA_022085475.1 of Heliosperma pusillum. Classification (NCBI taxonomy): domain Eukaryota; kingdom Viridiplantae; phylum Streptophyta; class Magnoliopsida; order Caryophyllales; family Caryophyllaceae; genus Heliosperma; species Heliosperma pusillum. Next base: position 9,548 of record JAIUZE010005748.1, read on the forward strand.
ATTAGCGGAAATACGGTATTTTAAAAACCTTTATACATGCAAGATAGAAATTACGAGGAATGTCAAAATATTACTAACCAAATAAAAATACCACAAGAGACGTAGTGAAGCAGGAGCTAGGGGAGCAACCTCATTTGGCAATCCAGTTCAGACAACAACCAACAAAGACACCCATGTTCAGTCTAAGGCAGATCAAGTCCAAACAACTAAGTTTTCAAAAGCAACAAAAGGTAACCATGTCCAAGCAACACACAATCAAGTTATGACACCATCAAAGGCTCATGATCAAGCAACAACAACATCTACACAAGCCATGCCAACCAGAGTAACAAGGTCCCAAATCAACAACAGCCAGAAGGATTCCACAGACACAAGTACCAGTTCCAGGCCACATATCCTACAGCAATTGTCCAAGCAAGGGCTCCAACTTCTTTTCCCATCTAGTTGAGGTCCTTAGCTACAAAAAAGTCCAGGATAAGTTTTCCAAATTATCCTTGGAAGTTCAAGTAAAACAGCCCACAAGTCAATCAGTCACTTTGAGAGCCAGGCTGGTTTCAAGACCAATGGATGAACAAAGGCATCTTACTTTTGTGTGACCCTTAGTAGTATTAATAAGGACGTTGGAAGGAGCTTAGAAGTCCCTCTCAAGGTTCCATTTGAAGCACCAGACAGCCAAAACAACCCCAAAGAAAACTGCTCAAACAATGCCATTTCAGGAAAGGAGACAAACTTACTTTTCAGTTGCTTTTTCTGAAGTTGTTGCAGTCTGTTTTGCTCGTCTTACTAGTAGACTTTTGTATCTCATTTGTTGTTATTTCAAGGGTCCTTTAAGCCCTTAGATGTAGTCTTATGTTGGATGGTGAGGATCTTTTGTAATGCTCTATATAAAGAGCTTTTGCCTTGAAAGAAACTCAGAATGCTGAATGATAAAAACCAGAGTTTCCACTCTTTCTTTGTTAACCTGTGCCAGTCTTGGTTAGCTCTCAACCCTCAACAAACTTGTGCTAGTCTTAGTTTGTTGGCCTGAGTTAGAGTCATTCACTTGTGCTAGTCTTAGTGGGTGAGTTTAGCTTGGGATTCACTGCATTTAGAACTATCTGTGCTTGTCTTGGTAGTCCTGAATACAGGGTTTTATCTATCTTGTCCTTGTCTTGTGTTGTGTGTTTTCTATTCTTGTCTTAGCCCCTAGTTTGGTGTTTCAAATTGGTTATCAGAGCTAAGGTTTATTTCTACTGTGAGTTCATTTAACCAAACTACATTCAAAACTACAAAAATAGCCCAATGAGTGAAGAGAGATTGGCAGGAGTAGAAGCAAGGATGGAGGACCTGGCTGGGGTTGTAACCACCCTAACCAGAGCCTTGGATCAGGTGATAGGCAACCAAATATTTGCTGGAGGAAGAGGCAGAGGTCGTGGGAGAGGCCTAGGTCCACCAGGAGGCAGGGTCAGACCACCTGAAGAGGAGGAACCTTCAGACTCAGATGAATCCACAAGGAGCAGAGCTTCAGGACATGGCCTCACTGATAAACACCTCAAGGTAGACATTCCTGAGTTTTCTGGTAGCTTAAATCCTGATGATTTGTTAGAATGGCTTAGGGATATAGAGAGAGTCTTTGAATACAAAGGATACAATGATGCTAAAGCCTTTAAAGTAGCTATTCTGAAATTGAAAGGGTATGCTTCCCTGTGGTATGAAACCATGAAGAGTCTAAGGGCTAGGGAGGGTAAGGAACCCATCAAATCCTGGTCTAAGTTGAAGAAAAAAATGTTGAACAAATTTGTTGCTAAGGATTATACTCAGGATTTGTTCATCAAGCTGTCTAAACTAAAACAGAATGAAAAATCTGTTGAGTCTTATCTGAGAGAGTTTGAGCAGCTTACCCTTCAATGTGACATCACTGAGAAACCTGAACAAAGGATTGCTAGATTCCTAGAAGGCCTAAGCCCAGGCATTGCTAACAAGGTTAGGATGCAGCCCCTATGGTCCTTTGAGGATGTGGTGAACCTATCCCTTAGGGTTGAGAAAATGGGGAAGGAAACGACCAAGTCTTTCACCAAACCTGCTATAACTAAACCTTATGCTGGGGTCAGAATTGGGGAGGGTCCTAGGACTCCCATAACTTTTAATAGGAACCCCTTGGACAAGGGTAAGGCACCTGTAAGTCAGCAACCTACCCTCACCCCTTCAGAAGAGAAGAGAAAATGTTATCAATGTCAAGGTTATGGCCACTTTAAGAGAGACTGTCCCTCAAGAAGAGCCGTGACAGCAGTGGAAGTCATGGAATGGGAGAAGGAAGGGCTCATTGAGTATGAGCAGGAGGAGGGAACAGGAGAACAGGAAGAGGAAGGTGATGCCCCTTTGGTAGTAGCCCCACCAGACACTGGTCACAACCTTGTTCTTTGGAGGGTTATGCACTCTCAGCATCAACCCCTAGAAGAAGACCAGAGATCTCTAATCTTTAGGAGCAGGTGTACTATTCAAGGGAGGGTTTGTAATGTGATCATAGATGGGGGAAGTTGCACCAATGTGGCCTCAGTTACCTTGGTTAACAAGCTTGACTTGGAGACCAAACCCCACCCCAACCCTTACAAACTCAGATGGCTGAACAAGGGTGCTGAAGTAAGGGTTGATCAACAATGTTTAGTGTCCTTCTCTATTGGAGGCACCTACAAGGATGAGGTGACTTGTGATGTAGTGCCTATGGATGCATGCCATTTACTGCTGGGCAGACCATGGGAGTTTGATAAAGATGCCTTGCATAAAGGGAAGAGCAATGTGTACACTTTTAGACATGGGAATCAAAGGATAGTCCTGACACCTTTACCCCCAAACACTAGGGACTATGGTAGTCCTAGTACCAGTGGATCCAAGGAGGTTCTTTTCCTCACAGAGGCAGCCATGCTCAGAGAGGTGGAACAAGAACAACCTGTATATTTCCTCTTATCCAAACAGGTTGAGGAACCAGTTGAGGTGCCCCCAGAGGTAAATGAGCTGATCAGTGAGCATGAGGATGTATTTCCAAAAGAACTACCATCAGGACTTCCCCCCTAAGGGGCATAGAGCACCAGATAGACCTCATTCCAGGTGCCATGCTACCTAACAGGCCAGCATACAGGAGTGACCCCAAGTCCACCCAAGAGTTGCAGAGGCAGGTGGAGGAGCTGATGTCAAAGGGATTTGTCAGGGAATCTTTGAGTCCTTGTGCAGTGCCTGCCCTCCTAGTCCCTAAGAAGGATGGTTCATGGAGAATGTGTATTGACAGCAGGGCCATTAACAATATCACTGTCAAGTACAGGTTCCCCATCCCAAGGCTGGATGACATTTTGGATGAGTTAAGTGGAGCCAACCTATTCTCCAAGATAGATCTTAGGCAAGGTTACCACCAGGTGAGAATCAGGGAGGGGGATGAGTGGAAAACAGCATTTAAAACCAAGCATGGGCTCTATGAATGGCTGGTGATGCCATTTGGTCTCTCCAATGCCCCTAGTACATTCATGAGGCTTATGACTGAAGTCTTAAGGCCTTTCATAGGTCAGTTCATTGTGGTGTACTTTGATGATATCCTGGTCTATAGTAAGG
>JAIUZE010005750.1:0-12233 GCA_022085475.1 Heliosperma pusillum
CCTTAAATGGATCAACTATATCCCATGTAAAAGGATTTGCAAAGGTTTCAAATGACTCGGGCAAAACCTCATCCCTTTTATTACAAACGGGCCCAACATCATCCATGGTAAGTGTGTCATCTACTACAAGGTCAATGTCATCAACATGAGTCTTTAAATGGTCAATTGGAATGATACTAGGGGGACTTTCAAGAGAGAAAGTAGGACCATCATCGTCATCCAATAATTCAAAATCATTAGGGAGAAGAGACTCACATTGGGAGGGTGGAAGAGCACAATTAGTGATTGATCGCTCCATTTCTTCAAGCATTTGTTGGCAACGAACCAGACGCGCATGACGTTCCTCTTCGCGTTGGGCTAGCATTTGTTGTATTTGTTAACAATAAGCAAGAATCGCATAACATTCCTCTTCGAAACCCGGTGAGAAAGGTTGTTGGCAAGCTACCTCTTGACATTGGGAAGCCATGAAATTCAAGAAATTCCAAAGCTCATCCCCTCTCTTATAGTAGACACTACCACAACTCATGTAAAGAGCCAATTCTCGTGTCTCAAAATCCATGATATCAAGTAGAACTTGACCCATGTACTCCCAATCAATGACTTGTCCGAGGGACATGAGATGATCACCATAGTTTAAAAACCGGTTAAGATACTCATGAAAAGGCTCATCCTTGTGTTGTGGGTATAGGAATCCATAGTTATTCATTATGTAAGGCCAAAATTAGATAGTTTCAATACCTGAAAAAGGAACTAAAACAAACAAGGAAACCGTGAGAGTGGTCACAAGGAACAAGTGTTCCTCGCGACAAAAGAAAAGAAGATAAAATTCAAAAACTAATAGCAAACAAAACCGTGCTCCCCGACAACGGCGCCAAAATTTGATAGGCTATCACACACCTAATCAAAGATAAACAGCCTAGATACAAATGAATGTAGTAATAGGGGTCGAACACAAGGAGATGAGAGTTGCTAGCAAGTTGTTATGGAGTGAATTCTATCAAGGTCGGTCACAAATGATTTTTGGTTTGGTGATTAAAACAACAATAATAATAAAGGAAGAGTCCAGGGAGGTCGGGTCACACATGCAAATTATGTAAATGCTCAAGTCAAACTAGCAAATTGATAATAACGATAATTGTTTAGGCTAAAGATACCCACCTCTCGATATTAGTGTCAACCATAGATCGGGTCCTAACGAGCTCTCGCTTTGGCTAAGTCGATCTACTAACACATGCTTAGTCTAATTCAATTCCGTGCCTCTCAACTTATAGAAAGAATTAACAAATTTAATCAAGGAATGTGATCAATAATCAAAGACTAACAATTCAATGCAAGCATGTGATAGAAACAACTATTTGATATCATAACATGTCATTTCAACATTTGCAAATATTATTTATGCATTGCTTCCCTAATTCCCTAGACAAAGTAACTACTCTTGCATAATGATAACTAATCTAATGACAAATAATAAAGTAAACATGATAACTAACTAATAATGGAAATGACAAAAGAAATAACAAAACAATACAAGAAATATAATTACCTTAACAAAGGAAATGAAACTTGGAATTGAAGAATACAATGGAAACCAAATAACTTGAAAATGAACTTGTAATATAAATTGAAATACTTATTTGTAACAACTAATGAAAACTAAGATATTCTAAACCTAATCTATTGACTAATGATATTATGTAAAAGAGTGTTTTAAGAGTGTAAAATGTTGTACAAGATGATAAAAAAATGCCTCTAAGTTAAAGGTCCCTCTCCTTTATATAGGGAGAGGGACTTGAAACGCATGTATTGACAGAGACCAAACCCCGATCGGGGAATGGGAACCCCGATCGGGGTTTCAGTAACCTGGCTATATTTGCTTAATTGCTCCATTTAATGCTTTAGGAATCCTAAGCTGTGCCTTTAAGCACCTTAATTCTCCGGTTAATTGCATAGTTTTGGGATTCCTTGAGCATCCAAAGGAGCATCCTATGTTGAGTTGTGGACTCCTTGCATTGAGCTTCATTTTTGGTTTCTCATTTGCATTTCAATCCATTTCACAAATTTTCATGCTTGGCTTGTCATTCTCCATTCTAACCTTCCATGGTCTATTTTGCTTCCATTAGCTTGTTGGACTTTGGTGCTTGCTATTGTGTTAGGAAAAAGCCTCTAAATGCTTAGATTCTTACAAAATATAACAAACACAAGCAATACACCTAGAACACGTAATTAACTCACAAATATACTAAACAAAGTCTAATAATCAAATAAACCGAGCTAAACTAGGGATTTAAACTATATATAAAATGGACTCATCATTGATATCATAACATCTCATTTCAACAATTGCAAATATTATTTATGCATGCCTTCCCTAATTCTCTAGAAAAAGTAACTACTCTTGCATAATGATAACTAATCTAATTCCAAATGATAAAGTAAACATGATAGCTAACTAATAATGGAAATGACAAAGGAAATATCAAAACAATACAAGAAATAGAAGTACCTCAACAAAAGAAATAAAACTTGGAATTGAATAACACAATGGAATTAAATAACTTGCAAATGAACCTGTAATATAAATTAAAATACTTAAAGGAATTATTTGTAAATTGTAACAACTAATGAAAACTAAACTATTCTAAACCTAATCTAATGACTAATGATATTATGTAAAAGAGTGTTTTTAGAGTGCAAAATGTTGTCCAAGATGCCCCCTAATGACGGATTAAGACTCCTATTTATAATAAAATAGGAGCATAACGGAAAGCACCTAGGAGAGGCAAACCCCGATCGGTGAATAAGAAGCCCAATCGGGGTTTCACTAATCCAGGAACATTTGCTTAATGACTCAATTAAATGCTTGAAGAATCCTATGATACGCCTTTAAGCTCCTTAATTATCCGGTTAATTGCATAGTTTGGCATCTCATGAGCATCCAAAGAGCATCCATATGTTGAGTTGTGGACTCCTTAAGTTGGGCTTCATTTTGGTTTCTCATTTGTACACCAAACCATTTTACAAATCCTCATGCTTGGGCTTGTCATTTCACATAGTATCCTTCCATGGTCCATCTTGTTTCCATTTTAGCTTAGTGAACTTTGATGCTTGGTAATGTGCTAGGAAAAAGTCTCTAAATGCTTAGATTCCTACAAAATGTAACAAACCCAAGCAATACACATAGAACACGTAATTAGCTCACAAATATACTAAACAAAGTATAATAATCAAATAAACCGAGCTAAACTCGGGAGTTAAACTATATATAAAATGGACTCATCACCATCCTTCTTTTTCTTTGACTTCTCCATGAGCTGGTACGGGGTGGCATTGCCACACTAAAAAAAAGCGATAAAACATAATAATTAAAATAATTTCGGCAATAATTACGTACCTCAAACTATAAAAATAATAATTAGAATACTTACTAATTCCTTAAAAACGATAGCCGAACTTTTCCGGCCAAGAGTGTGGGTTCCCAAAGCTTTCCCGTATACCCCTCCCGACCTTCTATTTGTCTTATTCACATTTGATTGTTTGACAAAGTTTGGATCTTCGCTTCTTTTCTTCACCAGCTCCCAATGAGGTCCTGATAGCCACCACAACCTCTTCTTTGCTGTAGCGGCGCTACAAACTAACTAGTAATCCGCCTTTTCATCCGGGTCTCCCACTCACCCCGAAGGTTATACCCTCGGTCATGTGGCCTAATATGTCTCTGTTACACAATAAGCCGTTATTAGTACATTTGTAACACCCCGTGTTTTTATAATAAATTTTATCCGGAAATTTATTTATTAAAATAATTATTTTGCGGGTTTAATTATTTAATGCGTATTTAACGCTTGCGATCTATTATATGTTATTTTCCATTTTTACCTAATTTGGATGGGTTACAATGTCCGTACAAGATTTTACTATTTCAATTTAATAGCTACTTCTCCTATATGAACTCTCCAAGCGTTTTAATTATATTAAATCCGATTTGTAATTGGATATTCCATCTTGTGAGCTAATGGGTCAAAAGCCCACTTATTAATCATTTATAAAAGAAAATTTAACCTAGAAAGTAGGTTGCTCAATCTATTTTTCTTCCCCTACGTACGTTCATGCCACCACACCTCTCTTTCATCCTCCATTCTTATTTGCTCCCTTTGACTTCATTGTTATGCAACTTTCTTCATCCAAATCAAATATAAATTATATATTTACAATCCTGACTCTTACCTCTACAATATATTCTATTCATATTATTTTTAAGGGACTCGAGTGTATGAGGTTTAGATCTACCTTTAGGGTTTATATATTAGAATGTAAATAAGAAGAATAAAAAGAAGATGTCTTTCTTTAGTTGTTTTTGGAGGAGGATTCGTGTAAGACAATATTAATGGCGTTTTATGAGGATGAAGATTATTTTGCGGTCATTATTGTGTAATAAAGGTAACTAGGTTTTCTTTTTTAATTATGTTTATAGGAAGTAAGTATGATTTACATGATATAATGGTGTATGTATGATTTAATTGTATTGTGTGTAAGATTATATGCATTTAATTGTATTTATTATATGTTCCTTTGTATAATATTATTTGTGTCATCTAGGGTTGCGCGATACAACCCTAGTGGCGTTGTTTTGGTGTTGTGTGCAACGGCCTAGGCGCACCATTGGTGGCGGCCTAGGGTTTTATGTTGGTCGTGGCCTCTCTTGAGATGGAGGCTAGGGTTTGGTGATTTATCACCTAGAGTTTTGCTTATGTTGAGAAATTAGGGTTTGGTTTATATCATTAAGGTTATAGCTGAAGTTGCTATAACTTTGCATGTAAGCTACCCTAGTTATACCTATTTGAGTTATAACTTTGAAAGTGACGTTATGGTGCGGTGTACTATAACAAGACTCGTTGTGGTGATATGGCGGTTTGTACCGTGGAGTCGACCCCTCGGTGAATTTGTTATAGAGGACTAACCCGTGAAGGAAGAGAGTTATAGTTGATGATACTATAACCTCGCACGTATAAAGTTATAGCTTGAAGTGCTATAACTTCACTAAAGTTGAGTGAAAGTTATAGCTGAAGGTACTATAACTTTGATGAAGTTAAGTGAAGGTTATAGTTGATGATACTATAACCTGACAAGCTTAACCAAAGTTATAAGTGGTATACTATAACTCTGCTGGAGTTAAGCGAGGGTTATGGTTGATGATACTATAACCTGACAAGCTTAACCAAAGTTATAGCTGAAATTACTATAACTTCACTAAAGCTGAGTGAAGGTTATAGCTGAAGTTACTATAACTTCACTAAAGCTGAGTGAAGGTTATAGCTGAAGTCACTATAACTTCACTAAGGTTAAGTGAAGGCTATAGTTGGTGGTATTGTAACATTGGATGTTATATGCTTTTGTGTCTGGTGTTATGGTAACTCGAACTATAACACGACCTTTGAGGTGTAATGTTATAGGTCAAGATACCATAACCTTGGTCATTTGTGCTTGTTTATGTGTGGTGTTATGGTTAGTTGGACTATAACGCTATGTATGCATATCGTATTGGTTATTCTTATTCTTATATTGTGGGACAGTCGGTTATACTGTTCCTTGGTTGAGTCGTGAAGTTGTTCACGCGTTGTTGGGCAGTCAGTAGTACACTAGTACTGTTACTGAGTTGTGTCGTGACGTTGTTCACGTATTGGTTTGTACAGTCAGTTATACTGTGCATTTGTTTGTTACTGGTTGAATAGATGACGATAGTATCAGTTATATACTATCGGAATGAACTAACGCTACCCTTCAGGGATTGGGTTTTATGGTCTATGTTCGGGGGGGTATCAGAGGCAGTTCGTTATACGCTCTGGTCCCCGAGTGCCGTTTGATGTACAGTTAATGCATCGAGGGTCTGGCCAGGTCTTAGACATATGGGCAGTGGTTATACGCCATACATAGTACCGTGGAGGCAGTGCGTTATACGCTCCATCAGCTAGAGGCAGTGCGTTATACGCTCTAGCAGTTAGAGGCAGTGCGTTATACGCTCTAACGGGCGTTCGCTCTATTCGCTATGCTTATTGCTAGCTTTGTGCCTTCGGTTAGTGTGTGGGTCGTATTACACCTGTTTGGTATGTTGTGCTCATCTAGAGTTGAGTCGTCATGTCAGTTGTGTCAGAGTTCGAAGTCTGTCTTGGTTACTGCAATTGATTGCTTGTGGTATTTCTCATGTTACAATTGATCTACTTATGCTATTATGGATTGTTGTTATGCTTAGCCTGTTGTAAACATGACTGGGAGAGCACCTAGTTACTCCCGACTGATTGTCGACCCCCCATTCTCAGGTTGAATTGGTTGCTACTTGTCTGGATATTGTGCTGGGGAGACTTGTGGCAAGAAGAATAATTTATTTAGGAATTTATTTAAGTTAAGGATTATTAATAATGTATTAGTTTAGTTTTGGATTTGAGTATCGATCCGGATTGGTCAGGTGTTTCCGCCACCTTGACTCTATTCATCTTTGTACTCTGATGGATTATTTATTATTAAGTTATTTCTTTTGTTTTAAAAATCCGGGTTGTTACAACATTTAGTAGATTACAATTTTAAAACATGAAATTAAATTCGAACATGAAAATCTTACCGCAAAATAAGCGAACATCTTGTTCCGCTTTGCCTTGGACGCATCACCCCATTTGGTGACATAGTCATCATCATATGTACGGGTGAACGACCAAGTCACATAATCGTTCACCGCTTTGTCGTCCTACCTAAAAAACACACACGTCAATTTAAATTAAACCGTACGTATAAATTAAAACATCACCTACTAAAATGGATAAAAAACACAACTTAACAAACACCCAAGGTAGGGTCCTTTGAAAGAATAATCGCCATGATTTGATCGTTCTCCTCGGCCGTCCGTTCCTCGGTGTTTGGTGGGGCGTTGTCGTCGACACCCTGGTCCTCCGTCTCATTACCTGCCATGTTTACTAACTATAAACATTGTTGTTAGTCACAAATAATTATCGGCAACTAATAATGCAAGTATAAGTCAATTAAATTTTTTAAGAAGGACGAACCTAAAAAGTTTCAATTCATAAAAAAGTAGTTCCATCAAGATTGTACAATAGGCTTAATTGAAATAAAGTTCATACACTTTGATTAAAATAGGCTTAACATATGAAAATTACAACTAAAATCATTCACTATCACTAGCATTATCATTAAGAATCGAAAGATCTTCTTCATCATCATCAGAAAAGAGCAATCCGTCATTATCTTCCTCTACTTCCTCTTCTTTTTCTCCAACATCGCTTTCATCTTTGTCCTCTTCTTCCCTGACGTCCTTGGCGTAATCCCCTTCTACTCTCTCGACAATAACCACATCATCATATTCACCTTCACTCTCAGTGTCTCCCACCACAATAACTGGCAAAATTGAATGATCATTGACAACCTCATCTTCCTGGAAGACAATTTCATCGATAGGAACATCAACAGGTGATCTTACCTTGATTTTAAATACCGTAGACCATTGATTACCTTTCGTTGTGGTTGGATATGAAGCATAACAAACTTCATTTTTGAACCAACTCGGAAAACTTTTGTCATGTCTGCTCCAAACATCATCATAACAAGTGACATCAGGAAATGCGGGTTTGATATATGTCTCAAAGTCCCTATATTATCAATAACATGTTTTAGTTATAAATAAACTATTTAACATTATAATCAAATTAGGTAATTAAAAACTATTTTGTATAGCTTACTTTTCATAATAGTGTAACAGATCTCCATAATTCCTTAGCACATAAAAGTGAGCTTCTTCATACTCTTTCAACTCCATGTACATCTCTCTCCATTTCCCGCTTGTACTCCATAGGTTTTCATTGAATAACTCACGTAATTTTGAACTTAGCGTATGGTCTGATTCCAAATTAATATCTAAGTCTTTAGCTTTTGTGTCAATATGGTCTTTAAAATATAGTGAACATAAATTTGAAATTTCTTCTAGCAAATAAGCATTGCATATGGAACCTTCCACTCGGGCCTTGTTGACAATCTTCTTCTTTAAATGATTAAGAAACCTACATAATGATTTCGTTAATTGAGAATTATATATGTACTATTCTTATTATGGAGCCTAATTATTAAATTATTTTAATAAAAGATGTTACCTTTCAAAAGGATACATTACCGATATTGAACAGGTCCTCCGACCTTCGCCTCATAAGGTAAGTGAATGGGTAAATGTTCCATAGAATTTGAGAAAGACGGGGGAAATATCTTCTCTAACTTGCATATTATCTCCGCAATGTTTGATTCTAGGCGCTCCATAGATTCAACCTTAAGAGAAGAAGTACATAGGTCTCTAAAAAACTCACTTATCTCGGCTATTGCATTCCAAGACGCCGAAGGGAGCAAATATTTCAAGGCAACAGGGAGTAAACGTTGCATAAAGACATGACAATAATGACTTTTCATTGAATGCAATTTCAAATTTTGAAGGTCAATACACCTACTTAAATCAGAAGCATAACCATCCGGAAATTACAAAGCAGCTACCCATTCACAAAGAGCCTTCTTCTCCGCGGTTTTTAATACAAACCTAGATATCGTGGGCCGTTTTGCACAAAGTTCAAGAAAGTTGGCTTTTCCTTTAGGTCCAAAGGAAGTTTTATTTTCTACATCCATGGCCGTATTGATAAGCATTTCAAAGAAAATTTTCTCAATGTGCATCATATCTAAGTTATGTCGAATCAACAATGTTTTCCAATAAGGGAGTTCCCAAAATATGCTTTGTCTGCACCAACCTTCTTTCTTGTCTTTTATGTTTTTCAACTCTTGAGCAGAAGCATCAACTACCTTCGGTAAATCTTTTACCAAAGCCCACACCTCATCATCGGATAATTTGTTTTCGGCAATGCAATCCTCGGTTTGCCTATTCGATCTTTAGAAAGTGTTTACAATTAGTGCGGAACGGATGTTGAGGTGGTAAAAATTCACGGTGACAATCAAACCAACAAACCTATCTACTATGATTAAGGTAAAATGATTTATGGTTTGGACAATAAGGACAAGCACGATATCCACTTGTACTCCAACCGGAAAGCATGCCATATGCAGGAAAGTCATTGATCGTCCACATTAATGCAGCCTTTAATAAGAAGTTTTGTTTCTTAGAGACATCGTAAGTTTCAACTCCGATTTCCCAAAGTTTTTGCAGTTCCTCAATCAACGGTTGGAGGTAGACATCCAACTTGTCCTTAGGGTTTCTAGGACCAGGAATAATCAAAGATAAGAACATGAATTGTCTCTTCATGCATAACCAAGGAGGCAAGTTATACGGAGTAAGGATAACATGCCACGATGAGTAAGACCGCCCGAATTGCTCATAAGGAGAAAACCCATTTGTACACAACCCTAGCCGAACATTACGAGGCTCACTTGCAAATTCAGGATGCATATTATCAAAATGCTTCCAGGCTTCACCGTCACTTGGGTGTGACATTGTCCCAGTTTCTCTTAATCGAGAGTTTTTATGGTGCCAACTTATCTCACCTGCTATGTGTTTGGATGCAAAAAGTCGTTGTAACCTTGGCTCCAACGGAAAATAAGTTACTGGTTTACAAGGTACTTGTCTCCCACTTGAATTAGGTTTAATTTTATACCGACTAGCATGACATTTTTTGCACTCCTCAAGATTAACATCTTCTTTCCAAAAAAGCATGCATCCGGTAGGACATGCATCGATTTTTTGATGTGGTAATTGCAATCCTTTAAGAACGTTTTTAATCTCATGAAAATTGCGCCATTTGATTATTCTTTGGAATAATGTCACCAATGAACGATATATTACCATTCACACATCTAAGAGACAAGTTGTGCTCACATTTGAGTGTTAACAACCTAGCTGCCACTTGCAACAAACATATCGTACTTCCCTCAAACAATGCTTTTTCAGCTTTTTCTAACATTTTAAAAAATGAAGAAACAGTAGGGTGTGGGGTTTCGTAACGCACTTCTTCGTCGGAAAGGTCATCGAGATTGAGTCGCTCCTCCATTATGTCGTTAACGTCAAAACGTAAAGCATTTTCCACCAACTCTAGATATGGATTTTCACTACCTACAACACTTGTACTTGAACTTTCTGCGGTGGACAACTCCTCACCGTGATGCGTCCATACATAGTATTCATCAACAAAACCATATTTGGAAAGATGATTTCGAGCATCCACACTCAATCTAAAAGCTGTGTTTTTTCATTTCTTACATGGACACCTAATCTCACCTAAATTTTTGTATGAACTACATTGGACAACAAATTTCCTAAACTCCCTAACCCCATTTGCAAATTCAACTCTGGGTTTCTTTCTTTCATCTAATCTTTCGTACATCCATTGTCGTTCTAAACTTTTCATGTTTGTAATCTACATTTCAATATATATATGCCATCAAATTAAACAATATATACACAAACAACAGTATAACAACCACAAAGAAGTTAGGCCTCCACGAAAATCCGCCTTCGGGTCCTTATCACTCTAGCCTAAACCCGTAAATTTACATTTCTGGTCACTAGTAAACACGTACTTGTGATTTATGATAGAGTCAAAAATTCGGCAGCAATTCCCTTAAGTTCTCAAAATACACAATGTAGAAGAATTAATTACTTCACATATGTATTTCGAGAACATTAAAGGAATTGTTACCAAACTCTTTTCTCATTAATAAATCTCAAGTACGTGTTCACCACCTAAGTGACTTGAAACGTACAAAGACAGTCCCAAAACGGGGACTATTCTGAGTAATTCTTGAATGGGTACTAGGTCATCAACAACAATAGCAACAAACAATTTCAACATGAAACAATAATATTGACATCAATATTAACAATAATTTTACATGGTTAATCTTGAAAATTATAAAAAAAACGAACATTAACACAATGCACATAACTAGCTAACTTTTAATAACATAGTTACATAACTAACATTTCCTTCTAACTTTTAAGCACATAATACTTTTTAAAATATGTTAAATACTTCACAACCTATGATTTGAACATAAACATCAACAATAAAATCAACATCTACAATAATTTCAACATAAATTACAACAATGGTTATTATCCTAGGGTCAATTAACACAATTTTAAAAAAAAATCAGAAAATTTACCTATTAAAAAGAAGAGAAGAAGAAAAAAAATACGAACGAAAGCGGTGACCGGAGCACTAGCTGGCCGAAAACTGGAAGAAAAAAGAAACATAAAATATAAATTAAACACACATGGATAATAATAATACAAAAAAAGGGGGAGAAGATGAGAACATACAAGGTGGCAGGGTGGTGATGACGCCGGAGGAGGATGACGGAAGGGAACGACGGAAGGGCAAGGGGACGCCGGAGGGAGGAGAAAGCTGGAGGCAGGAGGAGGGAGAAAGAGAAAGAAGAAAAAAAAAAAGGACGGAAGGGAAGGGGATGCAGGAGGGAAGGGGACGCCGGAGGGAGGCCGAAGGGAAAGGGGAAGCGTCGCCGAGAGGGAAGGTGGGGACACCGTGTTGGAGTAGGTGTCCTCCACAATAGTGCGCCACATAATAAATCTCATTAAGGAATATAATTGGGATATTTATTTACTATATATATATGATTAGTCAGTTGATTAACGTAAATCAATAACGGTTGGCTGACTAGAGTTTGACGTTATTGTCGTATGACGACGGTGATCAACTGATGCCTTTCGGTCACACCTATAGGATGAAATCCAAATAGTAACTAATTATTTGTATATGATACAGTTAATTAGTCCATTACATATATTTGATATGTACGAGAGTTAATTGTTAGAAATTGAGTTAAGAACTCAAATTCGATTAAGTTTATTTTTCAATCATGCGATAATTGACTAATAAATTTATATCTTATTTTAATACGATTAAATAAGATTTAACTTAGTAATTAATCGTTATATTACTAAATTAGTTGAGGTTTTGAGATAGAGGTAATTAGTTAATTATATTTACAAGGAGTTGTAAAATAAATTAACTAAGCATTGTAGGACCCATTATATATTTATATAATGGTAAAATATCACTTAAATGTTAAGTACATATTGTTTATTAATTTGTGTCATATAATTGTTATATGATCAAATTAACACATTAATTATATAAGATAATTAAACATATGATTAATAAGTATTTGTGGGACAAATATCAAAAATCAAAATGGACCATTTTGGCCAGTGAGGCTGTTCATGG
>JAIUZE010005751.1:0-16281 GCA_022085475.1 Heliosperma pusillum
AAAATGTAAAAAAAAATTTCAATAGCATAAATGGACGTTTCAATTTTATGAACATTATAATCTCATATTATCGACTTTTATCGTATAAAAATCAATAAACATGCAATACATAAGTAAAAGTCACGAAATTTTACATACAATATGTAAGACAAGCATGTGAAATTATATTAAAATTTCATGGCCAGAATCAACATGCAACTATTTTTAGTTAACTTTTAACTCATAAAATGCATGTTAACTCGGTTTAAACGCCAAAAATCAAAATAAATAGCAAATTAATCCCTAAAATCACGAAATTTGACCACAAATATTTTGAGGTCATTAGGTATACATGCACCAAAAAAATTTGTCAGAATCGTATTTTAACTTAAAATCTTTGATTTATTAGTTATCTTATAACTTTAATAAAAATGTCCAAAATGAACATGCATGCTACAAGCTAGCTCTGATACCAATTGAAAGTCCATAGACCTTAATTATACTCCTCTAATTAGTTGCTAAATTACTTGTTAATTTAGTATTTAATGATCTATGTAACATGCATGCAAATATAAAGACATTTATATAAAAGAAGAAATTTCCTCACATTGATATGGAAAATATATGGGCACAACAAGAACTCCTTCTTGTTGTTCTTGATCTACAAATATGGATGAACACAAGAAATCTCCAAACTAGAAGACCTCCTTCAAGTTGCACCAAGATGACACCAAATAATCTACCCTTATTATTAACTAGATAATAAGATAGATGATATATTACTAATATTAGACTATATTACTACACTAGTAATACTTAGGAAATATTAGTATAAGAGAGTTTTTAGTGAGAGGAAAAATTTTAGATAGAAGTGTAAAATTGCACAAAATCAAGTCATGAAAAATGAACAACAATTGGTCATTTTATAGCCATATTGGCCGGATCATATTAGTCCAAAAAGGACTCTTATTTTGTTCAATTTGATCACATGCATTAGAGTGGAGTGTTGTAGTATAAGTGATGATTATTACTACTTGATATGTCACTTTCAATTAGTAACTAAAGAGTATAAACAAGAACAACAATCATCACTTTGTAACTACACAATGTAACCGGCCATATTGGCCTAGTTTGATCCATTTTGATTTTTGATATTTGTCTCACAAATACTTATTGATCATATGGTTAATTATCTTGTATAATTAAGTGTTAATTTGATCATATAACATTTATATGACTCAATTAAATAAATAATATGTACTTAACATTTTAAGTAATATTTTACCATTATATCAATATATAAAGGGTCCCACAATGCTTGGTTAATTTATTTTACAACTCCTTGTAAATATAATTAACTAATTACCTCTATCTCAAAACCTCAACTAATTTAGTAATTTAACGATTAATTACTAAGTTAAATCTTATTTAATCGTATTAAAATAAGTTATAAATTTATTAGTCAATTACGAATCAATTGAAAAAATATTTAATTAATCGAATTTGGCGTTCCTTAACTCATTTCTACAATTAACTCTCGTACATATCGAATATATGTAATGTACTAATTAACTGTATCGTATACAAATAATTAGTTACTATTTGGATTTCATCCTTTAGGTGTGACCGAAAGGGATCAGTTGATCACCGCCGTCAACCGACAATAACGTCAAACTCTAGTCAGCCAACCGTTATTGATTTACGTTAATCAACTGACTAATCATATATATAGTCAATAAATATCCCAATTATATTCCTTAATAAGATTTATTATGTGGCGCACTATTGTGGAGGACACCTACTCCAACACGGGAATCAACAAAAGGTAATAAAAATAAAGGGGAAGATCGATGGAAAATGGAAAAAAAAATTCATTACATAAAATGTTAAACAAATTCATACAACTTTGTTTTTACAAGCTTACAAATTTAACGGGTTCCCTAACTTAGGTAGATGATAAATTACTAACCTAAGGGGGTAACGGGAGGTCTTCCAAAACCGTGCCCGTCATCCGCGTTGTCATCTCTTGGACGTGGAGGAGGGAAGTTGTTGCACAAGTCCGGGGGAAGAAATCTCATCATAGCCGCTTGCATGGCTGCTATTTGCGCGGCTTGGTGATCCATTTGTTGTTGATTGGCCCGTACTTGTGCTTCAAGGGCAAGTCGGGCGGCTCTCTCATGTTCTCGTTCATTCGCAAGTGCATTCAATTGCTCCTTCATTTGAGTATTTTCACTTGCGAATCGAGTGTAATCTGTAGGATTGTAGGAGAAAGATGCGCGTGCACTTTTGTTGCATGGTGGATCATACCACACTTCTTTCCCCTTGTCTCCTATCCCGAAGAGCCTCGACTTCTTATCGAATCCGTCTGCAGCTTTATAGTATGCACGGAATTCGTCTGGGGTCTCGCCAGTTGGCGTTCGCTGACTCATCTCCTCGGTGTAAGCTTCCTGAACCCACAAAAAAGAAATTATATAATTAAAAACATTAAAAACTCAAAACAAAACGAAACTAATAAAAAGTATTAAAATTGGATATAAAAAAACTCCTTAGTAATTATTAGACAAACTTACGTTTGTTTTAGCAGCTCTAGGGTTAACCGACTCGCCCTTCTTGTTTTTTTTGTTTTCTCAAACAACTTGTACGGCGTAGGATCAGCCTAAAAGTAGTATAAAAACATTAAGTGATATATCGGAAGTTTTAATCCTTCATAACTAATATGCAATTTGTGAAGTAAAAAATAAAGGACTTACTCATTCTTTAAACGCATCAGCACAACTCTTCCGGCCTAGAGTATGGGTGCCCAAAGCTTTCTCGCCACCTGACCGTCTATTAGCCTTGTTTATGTTAGACTTCTTGGCGAATTCGGGATCGCTTTCGGGCCTATTTCTAATGTTTTCCCACCAACTTTCAGGCACCCAATCCGGCCTATTTTTGTTATACTTTCAGCCATTAACAAGTGAGGTAATCCGCTTCGTGACCTGTTTCTGCCATTCGGGCTTCGGGTCGTAGTTCGGCTCGACCGAGTTCACATGATTCTATTTCATCAAAAACAAGTTGTTAGTAATTGCTGAAATTGTATAACTACACGTTTTGAAAGTAATAGATAGAACCGTAATAAAATATACCTGAAAGTAATCCCACATCCGCCTACGCTGGTAGTGGCTCGCTTCACTCCATTTGGTGAAGTATTCTCGGCCTATGGTACGAATAAAAGACCAAGTAACGTATTGCTTGATCGGCTTGTCGTCCCACCTGAAAAAGATACATATTAGAACGAACGCGATAATAAAAGATACTAAAAGTTAGCGTAAAAGTGATAATAAAATAAAGTTTGCGATAATAAAATTAAGTATTCTATATATTAATTAGACACTTACCACTGGCCTATGTCAGGATTGCGAGACAGAATAATCCGGTTACTCTCCTGCTGTGTCGTCGGGATCGCCACCTGCTCTTGCTCCTGCTCCTGCTCCTGCTCCTGCTCCTGCTCATGAAAGGCAGCATCCTCCTCGTTCCGCTCATCATCAGCACGACGAGAACGACTAGTGCTACCTATGATTCGTCTGATAAACGACCCACCTGCCATAAGTAAAAGCTATATACAATGGAAATTGTTAGGTAGTTCAATATATAAAAACCGTGAGCAAACTTTTTGAATTACAATGCAAAGTTTCAAATTTGATTATAATTGTATTTTGACAAATAGATTACAATTAACTAGTGACCCTCACTATCACTATCACTACAAATCAACAAACTTTCATCATCTGAAAAAAGTATTCCGACTTCTTCCTCATCTTCCTCATTTTGTACTAGTTGAATTTCTTCATCTTCATCATCTTTTTCTTTTTCTTCACCGATGTCCTTGTCATACTCCCCTTCACCCCTTTCAACAACCACTTCATATTCATCCTCACTTTGTGTCTCTTCCACCAAAATTGGTGAAATTGACTGACTATTGACAACCACATCTTCTTGGAAGACAATTTCGTCAACAGGAGCATCAACATGCGATCGTGCCTTGATTTTAAAAACCGCGGACCATTGATTATCTTTCTTAGTGGTCGGATAAGGAGCATAACACACTTGATCCACTTGAAAAGCTGCCACGAATGGGTTATGTCCACGAAGTTTCTTTTTTAAGTTTACATCGACAAGTCCGTATACCTTATGGATACTAACTCCTTGTGGGGAATTATCAAACCAATCACATTTAAACAATATGGTTTTATAAATTCTGTGCTCGGTATAATAAGAAAGCTCAACTACTTCATTAAGGGTTCCGTAGTAGTCCAACCCTTCAGTAGAACTCACACAAACCCCATTGCTTATAGTAGCTTTCGGAACATCAACTCCCTCTTTCAAAGCAAGAAATTTATAGCCATTGATAGAATATCTTCTCCATGTCCTCACCCAGTTACTTGGACCCCGTGCTAGAGCTATTATTAAAGGATCCTTCAATCTATAAGCCTATATATCAATAAAACAATATATTAATTATATTAAGATGTTATATTCTCAATATAAATTATTAGTTAATAAGAAATTGAAATGTGATCTTACTTCATTTCCCAACCATTTTGAAAAACTTTTGTCATGTTTGCTCCAAACATCATCATAAGACGTGACATCAGGATATGTGAGTTTGATGTACGTCTCGAATTCCCTAATAATAAGACGTGACATCAAGACATGTTTTAATTAGTAATGTACGTTTTAACTATAATGAATTAATTTTATTACGAAAAGTTATTTGTGTAATAATGAATCAACAACTTACTTTTCATAAGTCTCTAAAAATTGCCCACAGTTTCTTAGCACATAAAAATGAGCTTCTTCAAACTCTTTTTCATTTAAGTACCTCGTTATACATTTCCCGGTAGTATTTCCCAAGTCATCATTGAACAACTCGGGTATATTTGAATCTAGTTGGTTATCGGAATTCACACCAACCTCCAAGTCCTTTGCTTTTGTGTCAATGCGATCTTCAAAATATAGGGAACAAAAATTAGAAATTTCCTTTAACAAAAAAGCGTTGCATATGGAACCCTCGACCCGAGCTTTGTTGTCAACCTTCTTTTTCAAATGATTAAGGAACCTCTCAAATGGATACATCCATCGATATTGGACAGGTCCTCCAACTTTCCCTTCATAAGGTAAGTGAATAGGTAAATGCTCCATGGAATTGAAGAAAGAAGGAGGAAATATCATTTCTAACTTGCATAATATCTCCGCAATTCTTGACTCTAGATGTTCCATGGAATCAACTTTAATCGTAGAAGTACACAAGTCTCTAAAAAATTGGCTTATCTCAGTTATAGCATTCCAAGAATTCGTCGGGAGTAAATGTTTCAATGCAACAGAAAGTAACCGTTCCATAAAGACATGACAATCATGACTTTTCATGGAATGTAACACCAAATTTCTATGGTCAACACACCGACTCAAATCTGAAGCATAACCATCCGGGAATTTCAAACTAGCAGCCCATTCGCATAGAGCCTTCTTCTCCGTTGTCTCTAAAACAAACCTAGATAATATGGGTCGTTTCAAGCAATACTCAAGAAAGTCACCTTTACCCTTAGGGCCAAATGAAGTTTTCTTTGTTACATTCATCACCGTGTTGATAAGCTGTTCAAAAACGTTTTTCTCAATGTGCATAACATCTAAGTTGTGTCAAATCAACAATGTCTTCCAATAAGGGAGTTCCCAGATTATGCTTTGTTTCCACCAACCTTCAGTTTTGTCGTCTTTCAATCTTTTCATTTCTTCAGCAGAAAACTCGACAACTTTTGGTAAACCTTTTACCGAATCCCAGACTTCAGCACCGGTTAATTTGATTACAACTGTGGTATCCTCAGTTTTCCTATTCTTTAGAAAATGCTTACAATTGTTGCGGAAAGGATGATCATGTTTCAAGAAAGTACGATGACAATCGAACCAACAAACCTTTCGACTATGTTTCAGAAAAAAGGATTTAGGATCTGTTTGAAGACAATAAGGACAAGCACGGTATCCGGCTGTGGACCAACCGGAAAGCATGCCATATGCAGGAAAATCATTGATCGTCCATAGTAATGCCACTTTTAATTGAAAGTTACGTTTCTTAGAGACATCATAGGTATCCACACCGGTTTCCCAAAGTTCTTTCAACTCTTTGATCAACGGTTGGAGGTACACATCCAATTTTGCTTTAGGGTTATTAGGACCTGGAACGATCATAGATAAGAACATAAATTGCCTCTTCATGCATAACCAGGGGGGTAAGTTGTACGGGGTTACAATCACGGGCCAACACGAGTAAGACTTCCCGAATTGGCCATAAGGTGAAAATCCATCTGTACACAAACCTAGTCGAACATTGCGAGGCTCACTTGCAAATTCTGGATGCTCTCTATCGAAATGTTTCCACGCTTCTCCATCACTTGGGTGTGCCATTGTCCCTCTTTCTCTTACTCGAGAGTTTTTATGGTGCCAACTCATCTCACCTGCTATGTGTTTGGTTGCAAATAGTCGTTGTAACCTTGGCGCAAGCGGGAAATAAGTCAGTGGTTTACAAGGTATTCGCTTCCGGCCACTTAAATTCTTTTTACCTTTATACCGAGAGGCATGACATTTGGTACATTCCTCAAGATCGACATTTTCTTCCCAAAAAAGCATGCAACCGGTAGGACATGCATCGATTTTCACATGGGGTAGTTGGAGTCCCTTAAGCAAATTCTTAATCTCTTGAAAATTGCGCGCCATTTGATTATTTTTTGGAATAATGTCACTAATTAACGACATAAAACCATTGGCGCATCTAAGAGATAAGTTGTTCTCACATTTGAGTGCTACCAACCTAGCAGCCGCTTGCAACAAACTCATACTACTTCCCTCATACACTGGTTGTTCGGCTTTATTTAACATTCTATAAAAGGCTGAAACTTGGGGATGTGGGGGATAACGAACTTCTTCATCGCTAAGGTCGTCGGGATTAAGTCGAGCCTCCATTATTTGCTCAACATTATCACGTAATGCATCTTCAACCAACTCCCGGTAAGGATTCTGACTAACTACGATACTACTTGAACTCTCTTCGGTAGCCAGTTTCTCACCGTGATACTTTCATACATAATAATTATCAGTACAACCATTCGACCATAGATGATTTTGAACCTCCCTTTTCGATTTAAAAGCTAAGTTATCGCATTTCTTACATGGACACCTCATTTCACCGCCTAAATCCTTAAACTCACTAGATTGTTCCGCGAATTCAATAAACTCTTTCACCCCATTTGCAAATATCAGCTTGGGTTTCTTTTATTCGTCTAATCTTTCATACATCCACCATCGTTCTAATCTTTTCATGTTATTATGTATCTACATTTAAATATATATATGTTATATAAATAAATTATCAGAAATTAACAACAATGATAATCAATAATCACACATAGTAAATTAAACATTTATTATTATCAATATATATATATATATATATATATATCTCATCAACAAGTAAAATTAATTTTCTTCAATTGGGTCCTTATCACTCCAACCTAAACCCATCAATCTACGTTTCAAGTCACTAGCAAACACCACTTGTAATTTATTAATGAGGAAAAATTTCGGCAGCGATTCCCCTTTGTTTTCTAAATACACAATGTTGAATAGATATTTACTCAACATATGCATTCAGAAAACATTAAAGGAATTGTTACCGAACTCTTTCCTCATTAATAAATTACAAGTTATGTGTTTACTACCTAAGTGACTTGAAACGTAGAAAGACAGTCCCAAAACGGGGACTATTCAAAAATTACTCCTAACGAGTAATTCTTGAACGGGTACTAAGTCAATATCAACACATGTAATAATTTGGACATACAAAACACATGTAATAACTAGCTACTAACAACAACAAAAATTTTATTATCAAATGATTAAGACCCAGGGCGAAATTATATTAACAGCAACCAAAATTTCATTATCAAAAACAATAATGGCTACTATCCTACGTCAATTAAAGACAAACAAATAATTAAGACGAAAAGCGAAATTAAATTAACAAAAATTTCATTAACAAAAAAAATATTGGCTACTATCCTACGTCAATTAAAGACAAACAAATGATTAAGACGGAGGGCGAAATTAAAATAATGGTAAATATATTACCTAAGGATGAAAATAAACAAACACTTTCCGACAAGATGCGGCGGCGACAAATAGCTAGTGGTGGTCGACGGTCGGAGGTAGCTAGTGGTGGTCGTCGGATCTACAACAAACAAATAATAAGCAACATATAAATTAACAAAAGGAGAAAAGAGAGAGAATGAAATAGTTAATTAAACTTACCAAGGATGTGGTGGTCGGAAAGTGGTACCCGGAGGAAGGTAGACGGTGGTAGTAAGGTAGCCGGTGGTCGGAAATGGGGATTTAATTGATTTGGGGGTTAGGTTTTGGGGAAAATATGAATGAAGAATGACGGAGTTCTTCGTGCGATTTCAACATAAACAGAAGTTTTCTGACAGAAATTCCGTCAGGAATCCGTCAGTTCCCCGAGATTTCGAAAACCTTTCTTACGGAAATTCAGTCAGAAACTATGTTTGACTGTGTTACTGTTTGACTGTATTATTATTATGTACTGACGAAAATTCCGTCAGTATAATGGAAAATTACTGACGGAATTTCCGCCAGTAGCAGTTTATACTGACGGAAATTCCGTCAGTACCCGTAAGTGAATTTTGCCGCCTTTGACTTAGTCAACGCGCCATTTTATACTGACGGTTACTGACGGATTATCCGTCAGTTTTATTTTTCCGTCAGTAGTCCGTCAGTCATAAAAAATGACTGACGGAATTTTTTTCCGTCTATAAAAACCGTCAGTTTCCCGAGATATCGTTTTAGTGAACAAGTCAAATAGCATTTGTGACTTAAATGTTGGCACAGTAAATTGCTCATCTTTTTCACATATGGATTTTACTTTTTCACATACGTCTTTTACAATTGTATCATTGTCATCTTTCTTATCCTCATCCAATTTTTTTTCTCTCTTCCCTCATCTATCTTTACTAACAACACCACTTCCCTTCAATTGCTCCGCTCAGTCCAATCGCAGACAACGTTGCTCCGGCCGACCTCCGTCTACTGTAGTCAGTATCCCCGTCCTCGCACTAATTAATATTAAAAAAAATTTAAAAAACGTCAACTACACAGCAAACGTACACCATATGACAATAGTTGACACTTGTTCATCTCTGGCTTCAGAGGAGTTAATCTTTATCTCAACTTTTGGCTTGCGTCATTGCCTGTAGATGTATATTTAAGTGGGCATGATCAATTCCAAGCCTAATTTTTAACTAATTAAATTGCAGTAATCTTAATGTTTAGTCAAACCCTAATTAACAATAATTATTAAACATAAATCTACTAATTTAAAACACATAACTTATCTATAATAGCTAAAAACATATTATTTCACTAATTGAATAATAATAATAATTCATTGTTCAAGTTTATTAGATAGATATTAGGTTAGATGTATATATGCTTTAATTTTATTTTGTTTAGGAAAGAGAGAGATTATGTTTTGGAGAAGGGCATCCTATGGAAACTTTATGAAAAACTGTATGTGAAAGAGTAAAATTCGTATGTGAAAAAGTAATTACGTAAATATATTGTATAAATAATATATCCGCTTATTGAGAAATCACACAACATTTTCACTCGAAATCTTTCGCCCTTAATCTTAATCTTTAAAATAGTTGAAATTAGTTTGACCAATACAATCAGATTTTGAAATATCCTCGTCAAATAACCCTTTATAAATGGTACTCCCCCGTTTTTTTATATATAACGTTTTTTTTTTTCGAGGTATGCCTTTGACTTTAACATTTCGAAAAATATATTTGTTCAAATAATATAAAAATGATATTATTAAATTTCTTACGAAAAGCTCTTTCATATGAATATACATATCATAATATTTAATTTTATATATTGAGAGATATTTAAGAGAATAATGAGTGTCTCATAATGTGAGAAAATCATATCGTATAAAAAAACAGATGCAGTAATATTTATGGTTACTCTTGATAAAATTAATTTAACCCGAAATCCGAATCGTGTACAAACAAACCTTTAAATCTACTTTATACTAAAGCAATAACATTTTAAGACTTCCTATTGGTTCCCCCTTTTTAGGAATTGTAAAAGATTTTTATTCTTAGCATGACCCACCATGATTTCCAGGGGATTTAATTTCTCCATGAACTTTGTCATGTAATGCAAAATCATATATTATACATATGCTAATACTATTTGAATGTTAAAAAATTACCAAACTGAATATAATTAAAGAACACCAATAATTTACATAATAAATGTAATTACAATAAGTCTTATACACCCAAAATAGAAGAATTACAGGAAAAAAAACCAGCCTTTATTACTATGTATCTCCTTATTAGTATAAAAGGTCAGTTTTTTTACAATTAATTTATATTTCTCCAGTATCTAGAATTTAATGAACTATACAAATAGTTATATGAAATGCATGAATTTCAATACATTTGCAAATAAAACATTACAAATAAGTTTTGATTTTTACGGAGGATTTCTATTTAAATAATTTGTCTTATGATACTATGATCTGATTTGGTACCTAATTAAGCTTTTGAATAAAATTATTAATATTTTTATTGTTAACTTGACAATGACAAAAAAAAAACAAATGACAAAAAATCCAAACATCCAGTAGTTATTGGATGATTTTTAGAATGAAGATTACAAGATAAAAATATTATCTAAACTAATTATCAAGGTTTTAACACCAAAAATAGACAAAAAAAATTCGAAAGACTTAAGGGAAAAAAAAATATAGGAATGTACATTCTAAATAAATGAACTAAAAACGTCAATAAATATTATTAGAAATTGAGAGGGGAGAGTTTCATAAAGGAAATCGTTGTATTATTTAGTTGTGATTGTCATTAGAATACATGGATATATATAATAAACCATAATACTCTAAACCCTAGACGATAGCCGTCGTCGGCCTAAACCCTAATCCTCTAACATCCCCCCTCAAACTCATGGTAATTTGCTAAAATTTCCATGAGTTTGCACAAAATATAAAATAAAAATCTTCGATATTCATCTTCTTCATCTTCATTAATGTTCTTCGTCTTCGCAAGGTTGGTAAAAGAAACGAGTATAAGACTCGCTAGAAAGATCCCTTCGAACAAGAACGTTGAGTTTTTCGAACTTGTCGAATATTATATAATTTGTTAGGAACACTAATCGGACCTAAAAAAATTTCGGTAAAACGGAAAATAATCCGTAAGTTTCGAGATTTGGAGAACGTTAAGCTTTTCGAACTCCAAATAAATTAATTTAAGTACCACCTTGAACAAAGTAAAAGACAATTAATCAAATTACAAAGGAAAAGGAAGAAATTATTTCTTTGTTTTTGGATTTGTTTTGACACAAGGTCGTTGGAGAATCGGACAATTTCGATTAACGGAAAAACATCAGTTTAAAGATTGAATGGCAAAGACATAAATCAGAACCACCATTGATATAAAGTGACATCATCAAATTGATGGTACACTACGTGCCATTAAATTGGATGATTATCAATTGTAGTATTTTTTTTCTATTGAAAGATCATTTACTACAAAGTCCTGCCGGTGGGTACCATGATAGATGAATCATCTCAACCAAAACCTTAAGGTGATGGTTGAGGCCCACATATTATAGTTATATTCTATTATGCCCCCTCACTCGAATGTCAATTGAGCTTGAAGAATGGTTGGTTAGTGCACATGCCCCCCAAACCATGTGCCGGGTTTTTCCACTTGGTGAGTTTGTGAGATATTGGGGGTTGCCAGGGTTTGAACACGTGACCTTCGGTCACTCTGGCTCTGATACCGTATTAGAAATTGAGAGGGGAGAGTTTCATAAAGGAAATCGTTGTATTATTTAGTTGTGATTATCATTAGAATACATGGATATATATAATAAACCATAATACTCTAAACCCTAGACGATAGGCGCCGTCGGCCTAAACCCTAATCCTCTAACAAATATGTATAACTCAATATTAATATAAAAAAAACATTATTTAAGCGAGAGAGAAAAGTGACTTAAAATTAAAAAAAGTTATACAAACATATTAATGAACAAAATATATTTTTAATACATTTATAAAGTTTACGAATACACCTTCTCAAATAATTTTTGAAATAAAGTTCAAAATAATAATAAAAAATGTTAAAATTGCAAAGCAAAAAATTACCAGAAAGAAATTGGCCTTTTGAAATTTAGGAGACTAAACATTTACAAACACAAAATATTTGTGAGATGAGGATTAAAATGATTTTCTTAGATGAGAAAGTAGGCTTTTAGATAGAAGGTGAAGACTAAATGGGTAAAAAGATGCTTAAAATGCTGAAAAGATGCTTAATGTGTGGGTGAAACGGTTATTTACAGTGCTAGAAATGCAGTGGTAATGAATGGGTAGGCATGGAATGAATTAGGGTTTATTAGTGTTAGTTTTAGTTTGGTGAAATATTGAGGTGAGTCTACTTAATTAATTATAAACTTATATCGATGGATTGGATCGGTTGTTCAAGATGTTTAACTTTGTAAAACTATTATGAAAGGAATGAGCAGACTCAACATCTTATATATAATAATATAATACGAACCTTAAATTCAAGAATTGGCCCAAATAATATATAGGCTTTGTTAGCCTTGTGATGTCTTTTTACTCGGCTCGAGTAAATTTTATATTCATTAACTAGATTTTTAATGATTTTGTTTTATCTGGATGGAATTTGGCTGATACGATATGGCCTATGGGTATCGTTTAATTACTACCCTGTATGTTGGACCACTGACTCGATTTTTAAATGAGTTTTCACTTACGTTAATTTAATCTTTTACAAACATAAGTATAGAAAGGTTAATTATATAAGTGACATTAAAGTTTTCTCATATACTCTCTTTGTCTCAAGCATTTGTTTGTCATTAATTAGAATATTCTTCATTAAAAAAATTAAAAAAATGATTGAGACAAATGGAGTAATATACTACACATATTATAAATAAAAATATATATAAATTATCGATATAAGCAACCAGATTTCATATTTACAAAAAAATCATTGGATATTTGTAATGCTTTTAGATTACATAACTTCCGAATACATGTTTACTTAGTTAAGCAACTGAAAAATAAATCATGTGTTGTTGTTTCTGCACAACTTTGAAACTTTAACACGATATTAACATCTCTATTTAATAAAGCAACAACCACAGAGCTGAGGTGTCGCTCTGTGGTTGAAAGTCAATAAGTCAAAAAGCAAATTTTCTACTTCCATAATTTACGGGCCACGTTCTACAAAGTAATTAATTACCAACAATCTTGATTCATGCTTTTTTTTTTTTTTTTTTTTTTTTTTTTTTTTTTTTTTAGCGGTAAAAGATGCAACTACATTATGTTTTGGCTTTCTCTTAGTTGTTCAATGTTCAATGTTCAATTAGAAAAGATTCCCAAAAATGAAAGTACTCCCTCCTATTCAAACCATTGTTCCCCTTTCCCATTTGACACAAATTTTAAGGTTTTGAATAAAATAAGCAAAAGTAATGTAGTGGGGGTAAGGTGATTTGTAGAGTCTATTGATCTAATACGAAAGAGGGGGGGTGAATTGAGTATTAAAAACTAGCCCCACTTTTTCGATTTATATTAGGATAAATTATAAATAACCACCACGTATTTACGTGTTTTTACAAATTACCACCACGTATTTGCATTTTTACAAATAACCTCCAAACTTCAACGTATATTCCCCGTTTACCACCGTATTTTTACTCCGAGTGTCGTTTTTTTATTTCCCGACTTGTTAAGTGACGATTTACGTGAAATTCCAAGACTGCCCTCATTGACCTACATTGATTAAATAAATCATTACCCAAATAATATAATTAGTAACATTTACTCCTTGAATGTCAATTTCCCTAAATCCCCCAATTATTTCCAAACCCTAAATCCCCAAATCCCTAAATCCTTTAATCCAAGTACATTCGATCAATTTATCTCGATTCTCGGCTCTTATTCCTTTCCAATATCGTTCCGGAATTCTTCTGATGGTATTCAATTGATCATTTTATCTGAATCAATAAGTCGTCGATTGAGATAATTGAATATAAGAATGACAAAAAGAAAAGATGGTTAGCCAGCAATTGAAAGTAATACATCGAAATCTTGATCTTTTGATGGCAATTCGATCATTTGATGATGCTGTTGGCTAACTCCTATGACGAGCTTCTTGTAATTTGTCAGACTGTTAGTAGCTTGTAGGGGATGTATGTATTAATGTGTTTCTAAGGCAAAATGGTAACTTTTGTTCGTCATTTATTAGGCTGCTGAATTGTGAAATCTTTTTTTTTTGCTTTGGTTATTGCTTAGAATCATGATATTTGACTGATGATTAAGCTACTTTGATATTTGAATCGAGATTAATTGATTGATTGAATTGGGGATCAAAGGATTTAGGGATTTGATTTAGGGTTTGGAAATAATTGGTGATTTAGGGAAATCAACATTCAAGAAGGGGGTAATTGTTATGTTATATGGTTAATGGTTCAGTCAACGTAAGTCAATGAGGGTAGTCTTGGAATTTCATGTAAATCGTCACTTAACAAGTCGGGAAAAAGGAAAAACAATACTCGGAGTAAAAATACGGTGGTAAATGGGGAATATACATTAAAGTTTGGGGGTTATTTGTAAAATCTCAAATACATGGTGGTAATTTGTAAAAAAACGAAAATACGGGGTGATTATTTGTAATTTTTCCTTTATATTATATCTAATTAATTATTTGATCTTATGGATTAAAATCAACTAATTAATTAATCAAAGTAAGCGCGAATAACAAAATAACGAAAAGTAAAGAGATAAGAGAGAGGCACACGATTTTTGAAGTGGTTCAGTTTCACACGTTGAAACCTACGTCCACTAGTCTCGATTAATAATTTTTAGTACCTTTCTACGGATTACAAAAATTACCAACCCACTCGTATAATCAACACTATGATTATAACTCAAGGTGAGTATCGCTAAATACTCTATACTATCTTACGCTAATAAGAAAGTACAATATAACTCACACAGATTCCCGTTAAAGAATTGTAAGCTTATAATGATGTACTATTATCCAATAACGTACTTCACTCAAGCGATTGATAATAATTGATGCACGACTCTTTTGAAAAACAAACTCTAAAAATAATAAATATTTGCTCAAAGGTTTGCTTTAAAACGATTTTGGAAAATCAACACTAGTAAATAAATGTGTCGTGTGATTGTAGTGTATTTCGTGTATTTTACAAATAATATGTGAATGAGTATTTATAGTAGTAGAATCATAGTAGATCTAAAACCCTAGTATAATATTTAATAAAGATACTTATCTTATCATAAAATAATATTTGCTTATCTTTTAGAAATATCTTTATCTCAAAATATTATTTGGTTTATCTTATAGAAATATATTTATCTTAATATCTCAAAATATTGTTGTAAAGATATAGTAGAATCCTAGATTAGGTAAACAAGGGAAACAACCTAAGGAGGCCGAAATCCATAGCTCACGAAACCCTAGGAGGCACACATCCCTAGGTGGCACAAACACTAGGTTTCACGAAACCCTAGGAGGCTCAAACACTAGGTGGGCTAATTAGGTTAACAACAAATTGAGATAGAATATATTAGAAACCCTAGGTAGCATGACAACCCACAAGTTGTATTACTAACCAATAGAATCTCATAAATATATTCTCTAATAAAACTTATGATAAATATAAAAATACTCTTTCACTTATGAAAACATTTCAAAACATTTTATTTCCAAAATCATGCATCAATATTTTATCATCCAAAATCATATGCTAAAGCTATAACTTTGAACATAAAATCTCTCGAATGGAATAGTTACCGAATGACGACCTATACTATCTAATCTTCACAAAGATCTTCAGTATACGGATCATCTCTTTATCTTGATCACAAAGACCCTTCATCTTGAGTCTCGTGTTGTTTTATGTAGATCTTGATTGAAGCGATTTTCTTTAAAGTTATGCCTGGTTAGCTATAACTTCCATGTTCACTTCCAAAGTTATTCCTGAAGTTGTTATAACTTTGTCTCACAGTCTTTATCAAAGTTATGCCTAACT
The DNA here is from genome assembly GCA_022085475.1 of Heliosperma pusillum. NCBI lineage: Eukaryota > Viridiplantae > Streptophyta > Magnoliopsida > Caryophyllales > Caryophyllaceae > Heliosperma > Heliosperma pusillum. The sequence continues at coordinate 16,201 of JAIUZE010005751.1, forward strand.
TTGATCTTTCTTCTCATAATTGTTGCTAGCTATAATAAGACTAAAGCACACCATTACACGCATATGATATATCGAGTAAAA
>JAIUZE010005752.1:0-13005 GCA_022085475.1 Heliosperma pusillum
ACTACGGCAAGAGCCTCCTCCTCATCTGCAATCAATTTTGTAAGGGTCGTTTCATCTTTGGGAAGGTTAACTGCTGCCATTGATGATATTAATTTTAGGGTAGTTATGGAATATTTAAAGGAGGGGTTTTGAGGCTGTATTTATAGAGGGGTTATGCTGCCATTGATGATGTTCAATGGATGCTTTAATCAATGCTGGTTCTGCTGTTGTTTATTCACGGGTTTGGACTGCAATATCCTTTAATTAAAAATAATAATATTGAGCAATAACAACGGTTATTGGTACAAAAACCCGTTGTTATTACGCAATAACAACGGTTATTGGTACAAAAACCCGTTGTTATTACTAACCACAACGGTTTTCGTTACCACAACCGTTGTGATAGGGTTACTGCACATTGCAGTAAATGCATTGACTGCACATTGCAGTAAATGCATTGACTGCATATTCACACATTTACTCAATCAATAACGTACTGCATGCCTGTGAATGTATAGTCGTTTTGGGAACCAATGCATGCATGTGAATCAATGCCTTCATGTGAACCAATGCATGCATGTGAATAAATAACTCCAATAAATAACTCTCTATAAATACAGCCTCAATACAAGCAGGTTATCAACCACATACAAAATTCCCAACTCTAATAAATAACATATTTGCTAAACCATACAAAATTTCCCAGCCTCAATACTAACATCAACCATACAAAATGTCTGGAACTTTTACTAAACCATATGCTTGCATCATGAAAGAAATGCCTTGTCATATTGAGGGTGGCTACGTTGTGTGTAAAAGTTACAAAAAACTCCGTGATACGCTTATGCGAAATGGCTACTTAATAAGGAAGATGTGGCCAAATTATCATCGCGGGCACTTTACAGGGCATCTCGTTTTCGAGTTTGGGATGTCGGATGCTCATCGTGCGTCCGCATTCAAACTGGCAAGAATGTTTGACACGGCCGGGCATGGGAGACAAGATTTTATTGAGAGCACGGACCACAAGCCTGGGCCATATCTATGGGTGGCTTCCGAACATGAGCGTTACTGTTTCCCAAATGGGGTCGACCTCGTTGAAGTGACCCAGGTAGAGCAGTGGGAAGGGTTGGCTCTGGCCGAGGCTGACCCGATTGATGCATATGCTCTAGTGGTGGCAGCTATCCGGGAGATTTACCCGGACTCAATTTAATTTGTTGTTGTTGTTTGGTTGTAGTTGTTTGGGTGTTTGGTTGTTGTTGTTTTGGCGCCATTTGTGTGTGGCGCCGTTTGAACTTATAATTTACTAATATTAATGTTGATACGTTAATTTGTTTTTTGACTTAAGTTTAGAAGTAATTAAACTTATTCAATATAAAGCTATTCAATCGATAAAGCAAAATTAGAATTGAACGACATTCAGGAAATGACATTCACAAATTTGCTAATAATTGACGTTCAGGAAATAAACGACATTCAGGAAATGACATTCACAAATTCACAAATTCAAGAAATAGTTGATAAAAATAATAGCTTAGTAATAAGGGAGATGATGACAGAAAAATGATCGCTTTGTGATAGAGTTTTTGTGTTGCAGTACTACAGTCGTATTACTAATGTTGTGTGTTTTCTATCTACAAATATTGACAACGTTTATTATAAACAAACCGTTGTGATAGAGCAATGACTACGGTTATAGTAGTCTACCCGTTGTAATTAGTAAAAACTATGACAACGGTTTATGGTTATTAACCGTTGTTATAATCAATAACAACGGGTAGATTTACAACAACCGTTGTTGTTGCTGACCTTTATTTTTTTTTAATTATAATTATAAGAGACAGCAATATCATAAGTACTATACACTGCAATAATAATCAGCAGAAACCAACAAAGACAGCAATATCATAAGCACTTTACACTGCAATATCAGCAGAAACCAAAACATGGAGACTGTATAATGAATGACCAAAAGCTAAATAATTTGGGATTCTTCAACAATGAACAAAGCTAACAAAAACTAAAGACAATACCACCTCAGGATCGGGGACGTTTCTTGCCCGACATAGTTTCTTCGTTAACCCAAATACCTTCACCATGATCATCACGCATATAGATGCTTTCAATGTTATCATGATCAGTGTCAACATTGTCGAAATAAGATACAGTGGAAGAGTGATCCATTCCCTCACACACGACATCCTGATCATTATCCCCATCATTATCGGGTGCACCCCGTCTACTCCTTATAGATAGTACAACAGACCATTTCTTATCCATAGGATCGGTGACATAGAACACTTGGTTAGCTTGGGATGCCATTATGAAAGGATCATCCTTATTATTGCCAACCTTATCCAAATTGACCAACGTAAATCCCATTTTATCCTTTCGAACACAATTGTTGTTGTTATCAACCCAGTTACATCGAAACCGAGGTATTGTGAAATCAATGTAATCTAATACCAATATTTCTTGAATAACACCATAATAAAGGCATTTTCCCCAAATAGGGTTTTTATCTTTTGAAGTAGCAAAGTGCAATGCCTCAAATTCAGAACTCACACCACTATTTTGCATTGTGCTCAACTCATCTTGCTCGCGGGTGTAAAAAGTATAACCATTAATAGCAAAACCGCTGAAAAAAGTGGCCCTGGCATGTGGACCTAACCCAAGACGTAGTAACCTAGGAGAGATGTCATCACCATACAAATCCTTATACTCCAAGACAACATTCCTAAACCACTCTCCAAATGTCTTCTTATGCTCGTTTGCAATCCACATCTCGCTCTTGTTTGGGTGATCGTATTTGAGCTCATCTTTGTGTGGTTCAATATAAGGTTGCACCTCATCTTCGTTGTTTAGCACATACGTATGTGCTAAATGTAACATGTCACGTGACACAATTTTTTCAACCCGGCCCCTAATACCTTTTCCGGTCATCCAGTCACTATGACGATTCTTTGGAACGTCAATTAACTCCTCATGAGAGAGATGAGCGTAACAATATGCAAGAGCTTCGTCTAATATAGCACGTTCAGCAATACAACCTTCTGGACGATACCGATTAGATGTATAGTCCTTGTAGACTTTCATCAATCTTTCGAAAGGATACTGGTATCTCAAGTACACGGGCCCAAGGTACAAAATCTCCCTAACCAAGTGAGTGGTCAGGTGAATCATGATAGTGAAGAAATAGGGTGGAAAATACATTTCAAAATGACAAAGAGAGGTGACAACGAGGTCCTGCAATGAATCCGCAGCATCGGGATCGATGACTTTATCGCATATGGACTGGACGAAGAGACAGAATCTGGTAATAGCATATCGTACCTTTTCAGGTAAAATGGAGCGAATAGCCACGGATAGTAATTGTTGCATCAAAGTGTGGCAATCATGTGACTTTAACCCGGTGAGTTTTAGATCTTGCATCCACACAAGGCTTTTGATGTTGGACGAATAACCATGTGGCACTTTAATTCCATTCAAGCATGCACAAAACTCTTTTTTCTCATTCCGTTAAAGGGTATAAGCTGCTGGCGGTAAAAATGTACCATTACCTCTCTTCTGTGGTGCCAACTCTAGCCTAATACCCATCATTTGCATATCTTCCCTAGCTGCGGCGTTATCCTTTGTTTTACCGGGAACATTCAGGAGGGTATTGATAATAGTATCACAGACATTTTTCTCAATGTGCATGAAATCGAGGCAATGCCTGACCTCCAGGTCAGGCCAATATGGAAGTTTATCAAAAAATATGGATCTTTTCTTATACCCACGAGTAGACAATTTAGAGCCGTTCTTCTTCCCATATTTTATCTCTATAGGCTTTACTTTCTGATAAACTTCATGCCCACTCAAAATTCTAGGAGGTTGACGATGTTCTTGACGTCCATTAAATGCTTTCTGCTGCTTGCGATAACAATGGTCAGGATCCAAGCCCCTCCTATTTCCCAAATACACATACTTATGATAACACTTCAAGTATTCAGACTCGATATCCTCCCCACACAATGGACATGCCTCTTTCCCATGCACCGTATGCCCAGAAAGGTCGCCATAAGCCGGATAGTCGGTTATTGTACACAATAACATCGCTCTCAAATTGAAAGTTTCATTCCGATATGCATCAAATACTTCTATCCCACTATCCCACAAAATTCGCAAATCATCTAAAAGAGGTTCCAAATAGACATCTATATTATTTCCAGGTTGTTTAGGGCCGGAAATTAACAACGACAACATCAAGTACTTTCTTTTCATGCACACATCTGGAGGTAAGTTGTATATTGCCAACACTACTGGCCAAGTACTATGTTGGGTACTCATGTTTCCATGTGGGTTCATTCCATCAGTGGACAGCGCTAGACGTAAGTTTCTAGTTTCAATGCCGAACTCGGGATACTTAGCGTCGAACGATTTCCATTGCATACCATCTGCCGGGTGTCTTAGCTTCCCATCATTTATTCTTCCAGTTTCATGCCAAGTTAACATTTTTGAATCATTGCTATTCGCAAACATCCTTATGAATCTTGGTATCACTGGAAAATACCATAACACCTTAGCCGGGATCCCTTCCTTATCCTTATAACGCCACTCAAAACAAACCGGACAATTGGTTAAGTTTTGATATAATTTTCGATACAATACGCAATCATTTGGACATGCATGTATTTTCTCATATTTCATACCCACCCCTCTAATTAGTTTTTTAGCCTCATATGTCTTAACGGGAAGAACATTACCATCTGGAAGCATGTCGTTTATCAAGGCTAATAAACTAGTGAAACATGTGTCACTAACCCCATTTGCCCCCTTGATATTATACAACTTCACCACAGCCGACATCTTTGTGTACTTACAACCAGGGTATAGAGGCGCTTCAGACTCACACAACTTCTTATACATGTTGTCAAGGTCATCCAAATTAATGTTTTCATCTTCAAAAGCATTTGATTCATCATCTTTTTCTTCATTATCTGTAGACCCAACATTCAACTCGTCTGCTTCAAACTCAACATACTCGGCAAACTCGGGATCATCAGTTATCCTTTCGTATACCTCAAGATCATCTTCTTCAAAATTATTATCTTCCTCTAATGATTCCCCATGAAAAATCCAACGGGTATAGGATCGACTAAAACTATACTTTTCTAGGTGAATTTTAACGTCCGGAATAGCCATATACCTAATATTACCACATCTTTCACAAGGGCATGGAATACTAGAAGAACCATTCAAATTGTTCGCAACGACTTCATAAAATTCAGCTAAACCATCCTTATAGTTTGGGTCACTCATATTCGCAGCATTCATCCAAGTTCGAGTCATTTATCTACATTCGTAGTATATATAGTAAGCCAAGTAATTCAGAAAATCCAACTAATTAAAACTAATTCAATAATAAGCCAACTAATTCAGAAAATGCAATGTATAAGGCAACTAATTCACAAATAAACGAAATTCAGAAAATCAATAAAGAAAAATTATTAGAATACCTGATTAATAAGAAATAGCAGACGGAGATGATGACAAAGAGACGATCAGGAAATCAATAAATTATTTTTAGTGTTTGTGTTTTTGTGTTGCAGTACAGTATTATTAGTGTTCTGTGTTTTTTTTCATCTTTATTAAACGTATTGACAACGGTTATTATTCATATTCACCGTTGTTATTAGGTTACCTATTTACAACGGTTAACAAAGTTAAATCCGTTGTTAACTAACAAAGTTAACTAACAACAACGTACAACAAAATCATCTCCGTTGTTATTAATTTAAGCCAAATAATGCGCCAAATTAATAACACATTATAACAACGGGTTTTTCATACCCGTTGTTATTAATTTTTATTATTTCGCGCTAAATTAATAACAACGGACATATAATAAACTGTTGTTATTAGTAAATTTATTTACAACAGTTATTTTAGTTCACGCCGTTGTTAAAACTAATAACAACGTTTGAAAAACTAACCCGTTGTTATTAGGTTTAATAAAATTCCGCGGAAAAATATTTATCCATTCCACAACGGTTTTTCTTTATTTTCGTGAGTATGCGTTGTTGATGGGGCGTTGTTATTGCCTGTATTTGTAGTAGTGCAAGATCCCGACAAAGACTACTACCTTATTGAAGAGGAGCTTGACGAGTAGTGAAGACGCTTTAAGGTAACGGTGAAGGGTTACTCGGTATCATTTACGTGTTTTACATGCTTTATATGCTAGAAATCGTATTTAGATTACGATTAGAAGCTTAGGAATCATGGTATGAATAATGAATGTTGTTATATGATGAATATTTATGATGTCTATTGATTGTTGATAATTAATAGAATCGATTTATGAGAATTGAAATGGATTTAATATGTAAAGGAAGCTCACGGGTGAAGAGTTCCCTGCCGGTCGACCGGCCGCCGGTCTGCCAACCGGCTGGGAACACATCAGTAACTTCTTTGGAAAACATGGAATTTTTGTATAGGGTGCTCTGTGCCGGCCCACCGGCCGCCGGTCCATCGACCGGCCTGGAGCACATTTCTCTGTTTTCTATGATTTTTGGTTTTGCCTTGTGTTCTGAGCCGGCCCACCGGCCGCCTCCCTCCTGACCGGCCTGGAACACGGCTGTGTTGTTTTCCTATAATTTCTAAACCTCGTAATTTATAATAGTTTGCATGATCCGTTTATCGTATAATTTTACGTAGAGTCTTATAATATTCATGTTTTGGATATATGATATTTTATTCGCTTGTATCACATGTTTTGTGACGGTTTTTGGTATATCCCTCTTTGAGTCGGTTTTTACATATGTTATGATTTGAGCACTAATGATTTTGTGCTATGAACTCTCATTTCCCGGCTACACCTTATATTCGTTAGACTGGAATGTCGGAGCGATGAGGTGTATCCTTGCTGCTTGTATGCATGTTTTAGTGGGGATATGACGACGTTGTTAGGAGGTGAACGCAATGCGTTGATCGACCCGGCCGTCAAATGTTGTATACTTGCGAGGTGGTGTCATTACATGTAGCGTACCGCTTGTTATGATGCTTGTGCTCTTTTCCGCCTCTTTCGTGAAGGTTGACCGAATTTGGGGTACTCGGCGTCTATGATTGACCGCGTCTTGGATGTGGAACGTCTTACCACATGTCGAATCGGAACACGTCTTATTCCGAGAGTCTGGCCAGGTTTAGACTAGGACCGTATTATTATCGTCGTCCTACCGAGCGGATTAGAGTCTTGTGTGTACGAAACGTCTTATCGTACATGGTTCCGGGAAACGTCTTATCCCGTGAACTTGTTTGTCTGGGTCATGAGTATACGAAACGTCTTATCGTATACGGTTCAGGGAAACGTCTTATCCTGTGGACTTCCATTGGCTTGTCTTGCTATTGTACACGATGCTAGTGCGTGCCATTAACCATGAGAGATTGTGTTGTCATATTCGTATGATTTGATGGTCGTTTGTAAGTTGATATATTACGTGAACATTGAGTTGGACTCTTGCATGAATTAGTTGATTGACGTGGTTTATATGTCGAGTTTCTATCTTATCAAGTATATGCCGCTAACGGTGAGATGTAAGCCCTAGTGAGTATATAGTTGCCTAAGGGTGTCTTTCCCAAGTCTTTGAATAACATGATGGTTACGGATTTGATTTCCACATGATCTTATCATTATTTATCGTAATGCCTATTTATCCTTATCGTACCTCACATGTATATTCATATATGCATTATTTTACTTTTGTATTTCCTTCTATGTACGTTTAATGTGATATGGCTGGGAGAACCCGGAGTTACTCCCCACTGACTGTGGCATTCATGTTTTTCATGGATGAACAGGTTGCTTGCTTGGATGACTTTTTGGATATGATATTTTGGGTTCGGGTGTGAGCTAGCGGCCGTTGTCCCTGGAAGTTTCACCTCTAGACGATTTTAGCTAGTTTTGCTAAACACTTGTTCTTTGCTAACATTTTAAGAGACCCCGTCTCTTTGTTGTATTTACGTATTTAGTTGTAATATTTTGACATACCTCGTGTTATATATCTTGCATGTTTAAAGGTTTTTAAAATACCGTATTTCTGCATATTATTTCACATGCTTGTACGTTTTATATTTCCGCATTCGCGAGGGTTGTCACAGTTGGTATAAGAGCTTTAATCGCTCTCGACGCACACACGTGAACCCTAAACTTAAACTACTTGACCTTGAAATAACAAATGAGAGATTGGGTAGAAGTTAAGGACTTTACTTGGTAGTCTATTTGTTTATGCTAATTGATAGGAATAACTTGATTTTTTTTGTTTCTTATGAAGATGGTTAGACCGCGACTAGTTGAGAATGTTATGTTGGAAGCTCTCACTCAAGTGCTGAAAAATCAGCAAGATGCAGCTGTAGCTCATGCCAACCAAATTCCCCCTCGAAGGGAAGACAACCATCAGGTGGCTATGCATGGGTGGCGGGTCAAATTGCAAGGAGTAAGATCGTACCATATGGTGGCGAGCCGGATCCTACGGAGTTATCCGATTGGTTCCGGGAGATGGAGAAACAATTTGATCTATACCAAGTCCGAGAAGAGGACAAGGTTAGGATCGCAAAGCACTTTCTGGTGAGGGAAGCCGACAACTGGTGGGCTATCACAAGTGCCACTGCTGTTCTTGAAGATGACTTTAACTGGGCATGTTTCAAGGCTCTGGTGGAAGGTAGATTCTATCCTAAAGAGCTTAAACAACAAAGGCTCAAGGAGTTCATTGATTTTAAGCAAGGCAACTTATCAGCTCAGGAGTTTACTACGGAGTTTAATAAGCTTGCGCATTTCGCTCTGAGGCTTATTCGTGATGATGAAGACCGTGCATTTTATTACCGTAACAAGTTGAGTGCCGTTCTTCAAAGTAAGGTAAGGAGGAGCTCTACTTCTTTCGGGGAGTTGTATGATGATGCCCTTTGGGCGGAGAACTCAATGAAGGCCGTTAGAGATGAAGCGAAGATGAAGAATCTATCTCCTTTTCCCTCTTTCAATCCAAGGTCAAACTTCAATGACAAAAGATCTCTCGCTCCTTCTTCTTCTAATGCCTATTCTAACAAGAGGCGTTTCAATACTCCCTCAAACTCCAATGCAAGATCACTTGTTCCTTATCCCCCTCAAGCTATCTCAAATGCGGCTCCTAGGCCCAATGCTTTCCCTCAAGCTCAAGGACGAATGTGTGACGGTTGTAGGGGACCCGTTCATCCCGGAGTTGGATGCTATGATAGGCCCCTATTTTGCTTTTTCTGCAAGAAGCCGGGTAACCGTTTTCGTGATTGCCCCGACCGTCAGAATCCCGCACCCGGTGCCAAGGCTAAGGGATCCATCTTTGTGCTCAGTCGAGCCGAATCTATTGCTCACCCGGAGATCGTGACTGGTAGGTTCATTTCCTTAGATCAATTTCGTTTTCCTTTTCTGTGACACCCTCAAATTTGCGGAAAGAAAAAAAAATTATTTAAATACATAAAAGAAATATGATAGTACGTAACGAAGGTGTCATAAAATAAAAAGGTCATTACAAAACGTAAATAATATTCTACAAAAGAAATATACAAGACGGGAGACATATCTCCCGTATAAATACGGAAATAAAGGAGTGTACAATAATATACAAACTATGAACCAAATATAGGTCCAAGGTAAATACTTCGCTCGCTAGCTCGTCCATGTACCCCAAATATGCAACACCACCTGTTCGACCGCATTAAATATAAACACGGAAGCCACAGTCAGTGGGGAGTAACTCCGAGTTCTCCCAGCCACGAAATGTCGAATTTAATTTAACATGAATAACATAAAAGCAATGTATATGGGAAATACAAAACTTAAACATATAGGATATGCTTTTCATGTTATGAAACAAATAACTAACATATAACCTATCATATGAAAGCTATCATGTGAATCCGATAATAAAATATAACTCAAGGTAGGGAAGCTGGTATGCTGGCTCAGCGGTTACCATGTAACATGGCCCTGATACACTCAAACCCTAATCAACACGTAATCATGTGAATCAGTTAACAATCGGTAATCCAAACTCTATCAATCTTAGCCGGCTTGCAACTCACCTTCTAAAACTCATAGAATCATACAAACATGAAAGACTAATACTTCTACAAACAGGCATAAGTTCTTAGTACCGTCAATAGTCGACTTCTGTAACTCGAGGCTATACCACAAGGTAGGAAAACATCCTAGTCCTAGACTGATCAGACCTAGCGACAACAGCTATTCCGTGCCCCGTCCCATGACATAACCGTCTATGAGAAACTCTACTAGGCGACCCCCTAAGCAGAGATGGCTAGTACTTAAGCTGGCTCCAGTCCCAAAACGGATAAGGCAGCCATGCCCCGACTTGGATATAAACCCACCAAGCCGAGACACAAAAGCTATCAAGCGACAACCTCCGTATGCTCGTTAAAGATAGTATAGCCTATCAATGTCGTGGTCCAAGCTACTCATTTAGAATTAGCATGGTCAAGACGCCATATACTAATAATTCTCTATGGGTACTTAGTCAACACGACACCAACCATATAATTAAACAGTCACGGGAAAACATCCTATCTTGACTAATTGCATATAAATCATAATCAAATATCATATCGCCTCATATCTACTAAGGCTAATTCAATAATTAAATACAACCATACTTGAAGACAAATCCCCGACCCGAGTCCCGCGACGGGTCATCAGTCAAATCGGGGCTGACTAGATCTTAGGTTGACCAAACCCGTTGGATCAAACCGGCTAGAAGCAGAGTCTTTATCACATAGACATAAAATCAACATATTCATTACCTGTTATTTTATTACTACTTCTAACATGTGAATTATCATATTATACCCAAAAACCCGCTTGACTTAAATGATAACCAATTAAACTACGACCTCGTCTTATAATTTCTAACATGTGAGAAATAATAATTTATGAAAAACCTTTTAAATTAAATATTTTACTTATTAACATTTCCCACTTGCTAAATATTACAAAACACGATAAAAATGACGATAACTCAAAAACCGTCACAAGTCCCAAAGTGGGACCCACGGGCTGAGTTGGGCCGGCCCCCACATGGGCCTGGACTGGGCCCACGGACCTATTTGGGCTGATTTGGCTGTTTTTCCAACTTTTACCAAAAACCGTTTCTTAAAAATTCCCGCATGCTTTAACATAATTAAAACCCGTCAAAACAACAATATAACAATCAAACATCGACACAACCCAAAGACCAAAACCCGGACCCACCATGAAGTAGCCCAGACCTGTAACAACCCGAAATATACCCGATTTTTCTAGTAAAAATATTTACTAACACTTTTCAGTAGAACTTAAGTTTTTAAAATATGAATTTTTGTTCCGAGTCTTATTTTGAAATTCGCTTCGTATTTGGAATTTTTGAGAGATTTTTCAGGAAAAGGACGTTTTTTAAGTCGTCTTTGGCTTTTCTTGACTTTTAAGTCGTCTTTGACTTTTCTTGACTTTTTAAAAGTCGTCATTGACTTTTCTTGACTTTTAAGTCGTCCTAAACTTTTTCTTGACTTTTAAGTCATCTTCGACTTTCTCGACTTTTCAGTCAACTTTGACTTCCGTTGACTTTTTCCCGACTCGCCTCATAAGTTTGAGGACCGAAATTTTATTTAAAAAAATAATATTTTTGATTTATTTTTATTTAGATTTATTAAGATTTATCATAATTTAATATAATTATTTTGAATTATTCGGAATTTAAAGAATAACGTTTACGGTTTTAACCGAACGTCATTTAACTATTCCCGACTCATCGTAAATCCCGTAACAAAATCGAAACTCGACTTTGGCATGAGTCACCCCCATGTCATCGTTTTCCACTCACTTTAGATTTTTAATAATATTCCCTTTTGATTAAACTATGTGACATATCTTAGATATTTTCAGCTTTATCCGATCCGTCAACGGAATTACGCAAATCGTTTACAAAACTGACCCGACAGTCACCATATCACACGGTTTTTCCTCTCTCTTTGACCTTGATATTTTCTTTCTTTTCATTACAATAACATAATATCTTGATATTTAATTCAATTAACCTAATATCTAATTAATTACGGTAATATAATTATTATACCGGGTCAATTCCATAACAACAATTTCAAACCCAACTCACTATTTTGCTCTATAAACTCACGGCTCACACACTCCACTTTACTTACAAACAACTTTTCATTTTTCAACAAATCAAATTAAGATCAAAATATCACTTTCTTTAATCGTTCTTGAGCGTTCTTCGCGTTCTTCATCCGTTCTTCATCGTTCTTGAGCAAAACCTTCATAAAAACTTCATTTCTTAATTAAATCCGTCCTAACTTATATTTCTAGGACCTCCTCTTCGCTCCCCATCTTCAAGTACGTTTTATTTCCAATTCCGACAAAATCGTTTTCAACACTTTAATTATGGAAATTCATATTTTTAGTTCTAATAATGTTTTCTTGTTATTTTCTTATAGGGGAAGATTTTGAAGACGAGTTTGGAGCCTCGTATATTTTGCAGGAGAAGATTAGATTACGAGTTTTTCTTATTTTCTTAGTTCTTATTATTTTTGGTGCTACTTGATTTTAGCTAGCTAAGGTAACAATTCCGATTTACCTCGAACGAAATAATGTCACAGAGCTGAGTTTTAGTTCATATTATTGTTACTTATGATTTTTAAGTAGTAATATGATAAGTAGTTATTTTTATTATGTTGTTGAATAATTAGTATTATTAGTGTTCTTGCCATATTTTGATGATTGGTTCATAAGCATGATTTTTGTATGCATGATGGTTGAATTGGATGTTTAAAAATGGATGTTGTTAATTAAAAACATGTTAGAATTAATTGGGAAGTGTGGTTGTGTGAACCGTGGGAAGTGGCAGTGAACCGGACCCAAAACCAGCCGGTCCAGGCCGGTTCAGGCCCGGTCCAGGCCGGTCTGGGCTGGTCCTTGGTGGGTCCGGGTTGTGGTCTTTGGGTTGTGTCGATGTTTGA
>JAIUZE010005754.1:0-32996 GCA_022085475.1 Heliosperma pusillum
AAGTAAACATGATTAACAATAATGAAAGGATTAACAAAGAATAATTAAAGAAGTAGAAACTAACTAATTGAATAACAAAGGAAGATTAAAGAGTACATATTACAAGTTTGAACTAAAAATAATAGTCTTGATGAATGAATCCAGCCGTAAAGCAAACAAAACTTGAGTTTCTATTATTAAAGCGTACCTAATTGTGAAAGACGAGTTTTCCATTTATAATAAAATTTAATTAACTAGGTTAAACTAACTTAGGAAAGCCGAAAACCGTCAAATACTAGGCTGTTCAATCGAGCAAGGGTGTATCTGCTCGATCGAGCATGACGTCATCACGACTCGATCTAGAAGAGTAACCTTGCTCGATCGAGCATCCCTTCAGATGGCTCGTTTTCAGGCAATTTTTCGCTGTTTTCCGAATCTTGACGAGCAAATTCCATATTTTCATCGTTCTCATCCCCGTTTATTTCCTGGCCTTTGTAATGGGTCACACTCCTCAAAGTAATAGCATTGGCTTGTTCATGTCGAGGATGTCCATGAAGAGGAAGACTACCCGGTTGTTTGTTTGGATTTTGAATCGCCAATTGGGCAATTTGAGTATCCACTATCTTGTTATGTGCGAGAAATTGAGAGATCTAAGCATCTTGCTTTTGTTGTATCATGAGACTTTGCTGCAACATGACTTTCAATTCCGCCATATCATTACGTGGAGGTGGAGGAGATGGAGCTTGTTGAAAGTTTTGGCCTCCTTGATTTGGACGGTTATAATTGCCTTGAGAATTGCGATTTTGAGGAATCACATAAGAGGAACCTTGTTGCTGAGGTGGCAGCGGGGTAGGATTAAGAACATTCTGACTTCAGTAGGAGAAATTTGGATGCTCTCTCGTCCTATATGGTAAAAGTTAGAGTACGGTGTACCTTGCTTAAAAGATTGAAAAGCAAGTACTTGTTCAACCGTACTCATACACTCTATTGCATTATGCCCCATTGTACCACATCTTTCACAGGTTGGCTCTTGTTGAACCATGGCATGGACCGTTTCTTTATCCAGAGATTTGGAAGTTTGTAATTCGGCAATTTTAGCAGTTAATGCCTCCAACTGAGCTGCAACTGCATTGTCCGGACCTCCTTGCCTCGCATTTCCCCTGGGATTGCCATACTCAGCAGTGTGAGTAGCTATCTCATCAATCAACTTCCAAGCATTAGCATCGGTAGTGTTATTTTGGAATCTTCCATCGGTAGTGTTATAAGATGGACGAATCTCAAAGGTTCCATTACCCGTAGTAGGGAGTTTGAATCCCTAAGGAATAGATGCAACGGTAGGCTCCGAATGGCTGGCTAAAGTAGGCATAGTTGTAAAGGTGGCACAAATATGTGTATATTCTTCTAAGGATGGTTTTTCTGCGACACATTCAGCGTAAACTGTGTCACGCGTACTCAAGTCTTCCGCTTCTTGAATTTCCTTCCAAAAGTTTCGTCTAACTCGGAGAGTCCTCTCTGGTTCAGAATCGTAGGGTACGAGATCGGATCTGGAACACCTGGGCATAAACGAACACTAAAGAAAAGGATAAGAACGTTCTCAAGGAACTTAGGTTCCCTGAGACAAAGAAAAAGATAAACTAAGTAGAAACAAACAGAAAATTGTTGCCTCCCCGGCAACGGCGCCAAATTTGACAAGGGTAAAGTCGTGTCACCTTAATCAAAGTAATCCTAATTCACTACTAACTAATAGTCAGCGGTAAGTAATGTATCGAATCCACAGGGAGGCGGTAGTATTTTAATCTGTTAAACTAGGTTCGTCTCTATAGTATTAATTTCGGGGTTTTTGATTTGTGTTTCTAAGCTAACAGCAAATAATAACAATAAAAGGTTGAAATCAATAAGATTAAAAGTCTAGGGTCTCATGTTCACTAGGATTATTATTCAGGGGTAATGGTGTAATCAACTATCATGCAATAAAGTTATCTAAGGTCACAAGATCGGTCGATTCAATTATGCCCTTTAGATCTACAATTTAACATGCGATCGCTATCATTAAACCAGTTCTATTCAATTATCGTAGCCTATCTTAGTCTTAACCCAGTCGGTGTCAATCCTAATTTGCGAGACTAGCTAATTAATCCTGGCTAGTAATTAAGCAACTAGAATTAAAACGATAACCATGCAATTGCATTTCAATTAATTAGTCTATCCCTTTTAACAATCCTAGATCCCCTTTCAACCCTATATAAGAATTTAGCTACTCATAACGATACTAATAACAACGATAATAAATAAAGTAAACATGATTAACAATAATGAAAGGATTAACAAAGAATAATTAAAGAAGTAGAAACTAACTAATTGAATAACAAAGGAAGATTAAAGAGTACATATTACAAGTTTGAACTAAAAATAATAGTCTTGATGAATGAATCCAGCCGTAAAGCAAACAAAACTTGAGTTTCTAATATTAAAGCGTACCTAATTGTGAAACACGAGTTTTCCATTTATAATAAAAGTTAATTAACTAGGTTAAACTAATTTAGGAAAGCCGAAAACCGTCAAATACTAGGCTGCTCAATCGAGCAAGGGTGTATCTGCTCGATCGAGCATGACGTCATCACGACTCGATCGAGAAGAGTAACCTTGCTCGATCGAGCATCCCTTCAGATGGCTCGTTTTCAGGCAATTTTTCGCTGTTTTCCGAATCTTGACGAGCAAATTCCATATTTTAATCGTTCTCATCCCCATTTATTTCCTGGCCTTTGTAATGGGTCACACTCCTCAAAGTAATAGCATTGGCTTGTTCATGTCGAGGATGTCCATGAAGAGGAAGATTACCGGTTGTTTGTTTGGATTTTGAATCGCCAATTGGGCAATTTGAGTATCCACTATCTTGTTATGTGCGAGAAATTGAGAGATCTAAGCATCTTGCTTTTGTTGTATCATGAGACTTTGCTGCAACATGGCTTTCAATTCCGCCATATCATTACGTGGAGGTGGAGGAGATGGAGCTTGTTGAAAGTTTTGGCCTCCTTGATTTGGACGGTTATAATTGCCTTGAGAATTGCGATTTTGAGGAATCACATAAGAGGAACCTTGTTGCTGAGGTGGCAGCGGGGTAGGATTAAGAACATTCTGACTTCAGTAGGAGAAATTTGGATGCTCTCTCGTCCTATATGGTAAAAGTTAGAGTACGGTGTACCTTGCTTAAAAGATTGAAAAGCAAGTACTTGTTCAACCGTACTCATACACTCTATTGCATTATGCCCCATTGTACCACATCTTTCACAGGTTGGCTCTTGTTGAACCATGGCATGGACCGTTTCTTTATCCAGAGATTTGGAAGTTTGTAATTCGGCAATTTTAGCAGTTAATGCCTCCAACTGAGCTGCAACTGCATTGTCCGGACCTCCTTGCCTCGCATTTCCCCTGGGATTGCCATACTCAGCAGTGTGAGTAGCTATCTCATCAATCAACTTCCAAGCATTAACATCGGTAGTGTTATTTTGGAATCTTCCATCGGTAGTGTTATAAGATGGACGAATCTCAAAGGTTCCATTACCCGTAGTAGGGAGTTTGAATCCCTAAGGAATAGATGCAACGGTAGGCTCCGAATGGCTGGCTAAAGTAGGCATAGTTGTAATGGTGGCAAAAATATGTGTATATTCTTCTAAGGATGGTTTTTCGGCGACACATTCAGCGTAAACTGTGTCACGCGTACTCAAGTCTTCCGCTTCTTGAATTTCCTTCCAAAAGTTTCGTGTAACTCGGATAGTCCTCTCTGGTTCAGAATCGTAGGGTACGAGATCGGATCTTGAACACCTGGGCATAAACGAACACTAAAGAAAAGGATAAGAACGTTCTCAAGGAACTTAGGTTCCCTGAGACAAAGAAAAAGATAAACTAAGTAGAAACAAACAGAAAATTGTTGCCTCCCCGGCAACGGCGCCAAATTTGACAAGGGTAAAGTCGTGTCACCTTAATCAAAGTAATCCTAATTCACTACTAACTAATAGTCAGCGGTAAGTAATGTATCGAATCCACAGGGAGGCGGTAGTATTTTAATCTGTTAAACTAGGTTCGTCTCTATAGTATTAATTTCGGGGTTTTTGATTTGTGTTTCTAAGCTAACAGCAAATAATAACAATAAAAGGTTGAAATCAATAAGATTAAAAGTCTAGGGTCTCATGTTCACTAGGATTATTATTCAGGGGTAATGGTGTAATCAACTATCATGCAATAAAGTTATCTAAGGTCACAAGATCGGTCGATTCAATTATGCCCTTTAGATCTACAATTTAACATGCGATCGCTATCATTAAACCAGTTCTATTCAATTATCGTAGCCTATCTTAGTCTTAACCCAGTCGGTGTCAATCCTAATTTGCGAGACTAGCTAATTAATCCTAGCTAGTAATTAAGCAACTAGAATTAAAACGATAACCATGCAATTGCATTTCAATTAATTAGTCTATCCCTTTTAACAATCCTAGATCCCCTTTCAACCCTATATAAGAATTTAGCTACTCATAACGATACTAATAACAACGATAATAAATAAAGTAAACATGATTAACAATAATGAAAGGATTAACAAAGAATAATTAAAGAAGTAGAAACTAACTAATTGAATAACAAAGGAAGATTAAAGAGTACATATTACAAGCTTGAACTAAAAATAATAGTCTTGATGAATGAATCCAGCCGTAAAGCAAACAAAACTTGAGTTTCTAATATTAAAGCGTACCTAATTGTGAAAGACGAGTTTTCCATTTATAATAAAATTTAATTAACTAGGTTAAACTAACTTAGGAAAGCCGAAAACCGTCAAATACTAGGCTGTTCAATCGAGCAAGGGTGTATCTGCTCGATCGAGCATGACGTCATCACGACTCGATCTAGAAGAGTAACCTTGCTTGATCGAGCATTCCTCAGATGGCTCGTTTGTTTCAGCAATTTTCGCCTGTTTTACGAATCTTGACGAAGCAAATTCCATATTTCATCGTTCTATCCCATTGTATTTCCCTGGCCTGTGTAAGGGGTTCAACACTCCTCAAAGTGAATAGCATGGGCTTGGTTCATGTCAGGATGTCATGAAGAGGAGATTACCCGGTTGTTGTTTGGAATTTTGATCGACATTGGGCATTTGAGGTATCCATCTCTTGTTATGTGCGAGAATTGAGAGATCTAAGCATCTTGCTTTGTTGTACATGAGGGACTTTTGCTGCAACATGGCTTTCAATTCGCCATATATTACGGGAGGTGGAGGAGATGGAGCTGTTGAAAGTTTGGCCTCCTTGATTTGGCGGTAGAATGCCTTGGAATTGCGATGTTGAGGAATCACATAAGAGGAACCTTGTTGCTGAGGTGGCAGCGGGGTAGGATTAAGAACATTCTGACTTCAGTAGGAGAAATTTGGATGCTCTCTCGTCCTATATGGTAAAAGTTAGAGTACGGTGTACCTTGCTTAAAAGATTGAAAAGCAAGTACTTGTTCAACCGTACTCATACACTCTATTGCATTATGCCCCATTGTACCACATCTTTCACAGGTTGGCTCTTGTTGAACCATGGCATGGACCGTTTCTTTATCCAGAGATTTGGAAGTTTGTAATTCGGCAATTTTAGCAGTTAATGCCTCCAACTGAGCTGCAACTGCATTGTCCGGACCTCCTTGCCTCGCATTTCCCCTGGGATTGCCATACTCAGCAGTGTGAGTAGCTATCTCATCAATCAACTTCCAAGCATTAACATCGGTAGTGTTATTTTGGAATCTTCCATCGGTAGTGTTATAAGATGGACGAATCTCAAAGGTTCCATTACCCGTAGTAGGGAGTTTGAATCCCTAAGGAATAGATGCAACGGTAGGCTCCGAATGGCTGGCTAAAGTAGGCATAGTTGTAATGGTGGCAAAAATATGTGTATATTCTTCTAAGGATGGTTTTTCGGCGACACATTCAGCGTAAACTGTGTCACGCGTACTCAAGTCTTCCGCTTCTTGAATTTCCTTCCAAAAGTTTCGTGTAACTCGGATAGTCCTCTCTGGTTCAGAATCGTAGGGTACGAGATCGGATCTTGAACACCTGGGCATAAACGAACACTAAAGAAAAGGATAAGAACGTTCTCAAGGAACTTAGGTTCCCTGAGACAAAGAAAAAGATAAACTAAGTAGAAACAAACAGAAAATTGTTGCCTCCCCGGCAACGGCGCCAAATTTGACAAGGGTAAAGTCGTGTCACCTTAATCAAAGTAATCCTAATTCACTACTAACTAATAGTCAGCGGTAAGTAATGTATCGAATCCACATGGAGGCGGTAGTATTTTAATCTGTTAAACTAGGTTCGTCTCTATAGTATTAATTTCGGGGTTTTTGATTTGTGTTTCTAAGCTAACAGCAAATAATAACAATAAAAGGTTGAAATCAATAAGATTAAAAGTCTAAGGTCTCATGTTCACTAGGATTATTATTCAGGGGTAATGGTGTAATCAACTATCATGCAATAAAGTTATCTAAGGTCACAAGATCGGTCGATTCAATTATGCCCTTTAGATCTACAATTTAACATGCGATCGCTATCATTAAACCAGTTCTATTCAATTATCGTAGCCTATCTTAGTCTTAACCCAGTCGGTGTCAATCCTAATTTGCGAGACTAGCTAATTAATCCTGGCTAGTAATTAAGCAACTAGAATTAAAACGATAACCATGCAATTGCATTTCAATTAATTAGTCTATCCCTTTTAACAATCCTAGATCCCCTTTCAACCCTATATAAGAATTTAGCTACTCATAACGATACTAATAACAACGATAATAAATAAAGTAAACATGATTAACAATAATGAAAGGATTAACAAAGAATAATTAAAGAAGTAGAAACTAACTAATTGAATAACAAAGGAAGATTAAAGAGTACAGATTACAAGCTTGAACTAAAAATAATAGTCTTGATGAATGAATCCAGCCGTAAAGCAAACAAAACTTGAGTTTCTAATATTAAAGCGTACCTAATTGTGAAAGACGAGTTTTCCATTTATAATAAAATTTAATTAACTAGGTTAAACTAATTTAGGAAAGCCGAAAACCGTCAAATACTAGGCTGCTCAATCGAGCAAGGGTGTATCTGCTCGATCGAGCATGACGTCATCACGACTCGATCGAGAAGAGTAACCTTGCTCGATCGAGCATCCCTTCAGATGGCTCGTTTTCAGGCAATTTTTCGCTGTTTTCCGAATCTTGACGAGCAAATTCCATATTTTAATCGTTCTCATCCCCATTTATTTCCTGGCCTTTGTAATGGGTCACACTCCTCAAAGTAATAGCATTGGCTTGTTCATGTCGAGGATGTCCATGAAGAGGAAGATTACCGGTTGTTTGTTTGGATTTTGAATCGCCAATTGGGCAATTTGAGTATCCACTATCTTGTTATGTGCGAGAAATTGAGAGATCTAAGCATCTTGCTTTTGTTGTATCATGAGACTTTGCTGCAACATGGCTTTCAATTCCGCCATATCATTACGTGGAGGTGGAGGAGATGGAGCTTGTTGAAAGTTTTGGCCTCCTTGATTTGGACGGTTATAATTGCCTTGAGAATTGCGATTTTGAGGAATCACATAAGAGGAACCTTGTTGCTGAGGTGGCAGCGGGGTAGGATTAAGAACATTCTGACTTCAGTAGGAGAAATTTGGATGCTCTCTCGTCCTATATGGTAAAAGTTAGAGTACGGTGTACCTTGCTTAAAAGATTGAAAAGCAAGTACTTGTTCAACCGTACTCATACACTCTATTGCATTATGCCCCATTGTACCACATCTTTCACAGGTTGGCTCTTGTTGAACCATGGCATGGACCGTTTCTTTATCCAGAGATTTGGAAGTTTGTAATTCGGCAATTTTAGCAGTTAATGCCTCCAACTGAGCTGCAACTGCATTGTCCGGACCTCCTTGCCTCGCATTTCCCCTGGGATTGCCATACTCAGCAGTGTGAGTAGCTATCTCATCAATCAACTTCCAAGCATTAGCATCGGTAGTGTTATTTTGGAATCTTCCATCGGTAGTGTTATAAGATGGACGAATCTCAAAGGTTCCATTACCCGTAGTAGGGAGTTTGAATCCCTAAGGAATAGATGCAACGGTAGGCTCCGAATGGCTGGCTAAAGTAGGCATAGTTGTAAAGGTGGCACAAATATGTGTATATTCTTCTAAGGATGGTTTTTCTGCGACACATTCAGCGTAAACTGTGTCACGCGTACTCAAGTCTTCCGCTTCTTGAATTTCCTTCCAAAAGTTTCGTCTAACTCGGAGAGTCCTCTCTGGTTCAGAATCGTAGGGTACGAGATCGGATCTGGAACACCTGGGCATAAACGAACACTAAAGAAAAGGATAAGAACGTTCTCAAGGAACTTAGGTTCCCTGAGACAAAGAAAAAGATAAACTAAGTAGAAACAAACAGAAAATTGTTGCCTCCCCGGCAACGGCGCCAAATTTGACAAGGGTAAAGTCGTGTCACCTTAATCAAAGTAATCCTAATTCACTACTAACTAATAGTCAGCGGTAAGTAATGTATCGAATCCACAGGGAGGCGGTAGTATTTTAATCTGTTAAACTAGGTTCGTCTCTATAGTATTAATTTCGGGGTTTTTGATTTGTGTTTCTAAGCTAACAGCAAATAATAACAATAAAAGGTTGAAATCAATAAGATTAAAAGTCTAAGGTCTCATGTTCACTAGGATTATTATTCAGGGGTAATGGTGTAATCAACTATCATGCAATAAAGTTATCTAAGGTCACAAGATCGGTCGATTCAATTATGCCCTTTAGATCTACAATTTAACATGCGATCGCTATCATTAAACCAGTTCTATTCAATTATCGTAGCCTATCTTAGTCTTAACCCAGTCGGTGTCAATCCTAATTTGCGAGACTAGCTAATTAATCCTGGCTAGTAATTAAGCAACTAGAATTAAAACGATAACCATGCAATTGCATTTCAATTAATTAGTCTATCCCTTTTAACAATCCTAGATCCCCTTTCAACCCTATATAAGAATTTAGCTACTCATAACGATACTAATAACAACGATAATAAATAAAGTAAACATGATTAACAATAATGAAAGGATTAACAAAGAATAATTAAAGAAGTAGAAACTAACTAATTGAATAACAAAGGAAGATTAAAGAGTACAGATTACAAGCTTGAACTAAAAATAATAGTCTTGATGAATGAATCCAGCCGTAAAGCAAACAAAACTTGAGTTTCTAATATTAAAGCGTACCTAATTGTGAAAGACGAGTTTTCCATTTATAATAAAATTTAATTAACTAGGTTAAACTAATTTAGGAAAGCCGAAAACCGTCAAATACTAGGCTGCTCAATCGAGCAAGGGTGTATCTGCTCGATCGAGCATGACGTCATCACGACTCGATCGAGAAGAGTAACCTTGCTCGATCGAGCATCCCTTCAGATGGCTCGTTTTCAGGCAATTTTTCGCTGTTTTCCGAATCTTGACGAGCAAATTCCATATTTTCATCGTTCTCATCCCCATTTATTTCCTGGCCTTTGTAATGGGTCACACTCCTCAAAGTAATAGCATTGGCTTGTTCATGTCAAGGATGTCCATGAAGAGGAAGATTACCCGGTTGTTTGTTTGGATTTTGAATCGCCAATTGGGCAATTTGAGTATCCACTATCTTGTTATGTGCGAGAAATTGAGAGATCTAAGCATCTAGCTTTTGTTGTATCATGAGACTTTGCTGCAACATGGCTTTCAATTCCGCCATATCATTATGTGGAGGTGGAGGAGATGGAGCTTGTTGAAAGTTTTGGCCTCCTTGATTTGGACGGTTATAATTGCCTTGAGAATTGCGATTTTGAGGAATCACATAAGAGGAACCTTGTTGCTGAGGTGGCAGCGGGGTAGGATTAAGAACATTCTGACTTCAGTAGGAGAAATTTGGATGCTCTCTCGTCCTATATGATAAAAGTTAGAGTACGGTGTACCTTGCTTAAAAGATTGAAAAGCAAGTACTTGTTCAACCGTACTCATACACTCTATTGCATTATGCCCCATTGTACCACATCTTTCACATGTTGGCTCTTGTTGAACCATGGCATGGACCGTTTCTTTATCCAGAGATTTGGAAGTTTGTAATTCGGCAATTTTAGCAGTTAATGCCTCCAACTGAGCTGCAACTGCATTAACCGGACCTCCTTGCCTCGCATTTCCCCTGGGATTGCCATACTCAGCAGTGTGAGTAGCTATCTCATCAATCAACTTCCAAGCATTAGCATCGGTAGTGTTATTTTGGAATCTTCCATCGGTAGTGTTATAAGATGGACGAATCTCAAAGGTTCCATTACCCGTAGTAGGGAGTTTGAATCCCTAAGGAATAGATGCAACGGTAGGCTCCGAATGGCTGGCTAAAGTAGGCATAGTTGTAATGGTGGCAAAAATATGTGTATATTCTTCTAAGGATGGTTTTTCGGCGACACATTCAGCGTAAACTGTGTCACGCGTACTCAAGTCTTCCGCTTCTTGAATTTCCTTCCAAAAGTTTCGTGTAACTCGGATAGTCCTCTCTGGTTCAGAATCGTAGGGTACGAGATCGGATCTTGAACACCTGGGCATAAACGAACACTAAAGAAAAGGATAAGAACGTTCTCAAGGAACTTAGGTTCCCTGAGACAAAGAAAAAGATAAACTAAGTAGAAACAAACAGAAAATTGTTGCCTCCCCGGCAACGGCGCCAAATTTGACAAGGGTAAAGTCGTGTCACCTTAATCAAAGTAATCCTAATTCACTACTAACTAATAGTCAGCGGTAAGTAATGTATCGAATCCACAGGGAGGCGGTAGTATTTTAATCTGTTAAACTAGGTTCGTCTCTATAGTATTAATTTCGGGGTTTTTGATTTGTGTTTCTAAGCTAACAGCAAATAATAACAATAAAAGGTTGAAATCAATAAGATTAAAAGTCTAGGGTCTCATGTTCACTAGGATTATTATTCAGGGGTAATGGTGTAATCAACTATCATGCAATAAAGTTATCTAAGGTCACAAGATCGGTCGATTCAATTATGCCCTTTAGATCTACAATTTAACATGCGATCGCTATCATTAAACCAGTTCTATTGAATTATCGTAGCCTATCTTAGTCTTAACCCAGTCGGTGTCAATCCTAATTTGCGAGACTAGCTAATTAATCCTGGCTAGTAATTAAGCAACTAGAATTAAAATGATAACCATGCAATTGCATTTCAATTAATTAGTCTATCCCTTTTAACAATCCTAGATCCCCTTTCAACCCTATATAAGAATTTAGCTACTCATAACGATACTAATAACAACGATAATAAATAAAGTAAACATGATTAACAATAATGAAAGGATTAACAAAGAATAATTAAAGAAGTAGAAACTAACTAATTGAATAACAAAGGAAGATTAAAGAGTACAGATTACAAGCTTGAACTAAAAATAATAGTCTTGATGAATGAATCCAGCCGTAAAGCAAACAAAACTTGAGTTTCTAATATTAAAGCGTACCTAATTGTGAAAGACGAGTTTTCCATTTATAATAAAATTTAATTAACTAGGTTAAACTAATTTAGGAAAGCCGAAAACCGTCAAATACTAGGCTGCTCAATCGAGCAAGGGTGTATCTGCTCGATCGAGCATGACGTCATCACGACTCGATCGAGAAGAGTAACCTTGCTCGATCGAGCATCCCTTCAGATGGCTCGTTTTCAGGCAATTTTTCGCTGTTTTCCGAATCTTGACGAGCAAATTCCATATTTTAATCGTTCTCATCCCCATTTATTTCCTGGCCTTTGTAATGGGTCACACTCCTCAAAGTAATAGCATTGGCTTGTTCATGTCGAGGATGTCCATGAAGAGGAAGATTACCGGTTGTTTGTTTGGATTTTGAATCGCCAATTGGGCAATTTGAGTATCCACTATCTTGTTATGTGCGAGAAATTGAGAGATCTAAGCATCTTGCTTTTGTTGTATCATGAGACTTTGCTGCAACATGGCTTTCAATTCCGCCATATCATTACGTGGAGGTGGAGGAGATGGAGCTTGTTGAAAGTTTTGGCCTCCTTGATTTGGACGGTTATAATTGCCTTGAGAATTGCGATTTTGAGGAATCACATAAGAGGAACCTTGTTGCTGAGGTGGCAGCGGGGTAGGATTAAGAACATTCTGACTTCAGTAGGAGAAATTTGGATGCTCTCTCGTCCTATATGGTAAAAGTTAGAGTACGGTGTACCTTGCTTAAAAGATTGAAAAGCAAGTACTTGTTCAACCGTACTCATACACTCTATTGCATTATGCCCCATTGTACCACATCTTTCACAGGTTGGCTCTTGTTGAACCATGGCATGGACCGTTTCTTTATCCAGAGATTTGGAAGTTTGTAATTCGGCAATTTTAGCAGTTAATGCCTCCAACTGAGCTGCAACTGCATTGTCCGGACCTCCTTGCCTCGCATTTCCCCTGGGATTGCCATACTCAGCAGTGTGAGTAGCTATCTCATCAATCAACTTCCAAGCATTAGCATCGGTAGTGTTATTTTGGAATCTTCCATCGGTAGTGTTATAAGATGGACGAATCTCAAAGGTTCCATTACCCGTAGTAGGGAGTTTGAATCCCTAAGGAATAGATGCAACGGTAGGCTCCGAATGGCTGGCTAAAGTAGGCATAGTTGTAAAGGTGGCACAAATATGTGTATATTCTTCTAAGGATGGTTTTTCTGCGACACATTCAGCGTAAACTGTGTCACGCGTACTCAAGTCTTCCGCTTCTTGAATTTCCTTCCAAAAGTTTCGTCTAACTCGGAGAGTCCTCTCTGGTTCAGAATCGTAGGGTACGAGATCGGATCTGGAACACCTGGGCATAAACGAACACTAAAGAAAAGGATAAGAACGTTCTCAAGGAACTTAGGTTCCCTGAGACAAAGAAAAAGATAAACTAAGTAGAAACAAACAGAAAATTGTTGCCTCCCCGGCAACGGCGCCAAATTTGACAAGGGTAAAGTCGTGTCACCTTAATCAAAGTAATCCTAATTCACTACTAACTAATAGTCAGCGGTAAGTAATGTATCGAATCCACAGGGAGGCGGTAGTATTTTAATCTGTTAAACTAGGTTCGTCTCTATAGTATTAATTTCGGGGTTTTTGATTTGTGTTTCTAAGCTAACAGCAAATAATAACAATAAAAGGTTGAAATCAATAAGATTAAAAGTCTAAGGTCTCATGTTCACTAGGATTATTATTCAGGGGTAATGGTGTAATCAACTATCATGCAATAAAGTTATCTAAGGTCACAAGATCGGTCGATTCAATTATGCCCTTTAGATCTACAATTTAACATGCGATCGCTATCATTAAACCAGTTCTATTCAATTATCGTAGCCTATCTTAGTCTTAACCCAGTCGGTGTCAATCCTAATTTGCGAGACTAGCTAATTAATCCTAGCTAGTAATTAAGCAACTAGAATTAAAACGATAACCATGCAATTGCATTTCAATTAATTAGTCTATCCCTTTTAACAATCCTAGATCCCCTTTCAACCCTATATAAGAATTTAGCTACTCATAACGATACTAATAACAACGATAATAAATAAAGTAAACATGATTAACAATAATGAAAGGATTAACAAAGAATAATTAAAGAAGTAGAAACTAACTAATTGAATAACAAAGGAAGATTAAAGAGTACATATTACAAGCTTGAACTAAAAATAATAGTCTTGATGAATGAATCCAGCCGTAAAGCAAACAAAACTTGAGTTTCTAATATTAAAGCGTACCTAATTGTGAAAGACGAGTTTTCCATTTATAATAAAATTTAATTAACTAGGTTAAACTAATTTAGGAAAGCCGAAAACCGTCAAATACTAGGCTGCTCAATCGAGCAAGGGTGTATCTGCTCGATCGAGCATGACGTCATCACGACTCGATCGAGAAGAGTAACCTTGCTCGATCGAGCATCCCTTCAGATGGCTCGTTTTCAGGCAATTTTTCGCTGTTTTCCGAATCTTGACGAGCAAATTCCATATTTTCATCGTTCTCATCCCCATTTATTTCCTGGCCTTTGTAATGGGTCACACTCCTCAAAGTAATAGCATTGGCTTGTTCATGTCAAGGATGTCCATGAAGAGGAAGATTACCCGGTTGTTTGTTTGGATTTTGAATCGCCAATTGGGCAATTTGAGTATCCACTATCTTGTTATGTGCGAGAAATTGAGAGATCTAAGCATCTAGCTTTTGTTGTATCATGAGACTTTGCTGCAACATGGCTTTCAATTCCGCCATATCATTATGTGGAGGTGGAGGAGATGGAGCTTGTTGAAAGTTTTGGCCTCCTTGATTTGGACGGTTATAATTGCCTTGAGAATTGCGATTTTGAGGAATCACATAAGAGGAACCTTGTTGCTGAGGTGGCAGCGGGGTAGGATTAAGAACATTCTGACTTCAGTAGGAGAAATTTGGATGCTCTCTCGTCCTATATGGTAAAAGTTAGAGTACGGTGTACCTTGCTTAAAAGATTGAAAAGCAAGTACTTGTTCAACCGTACTCATACACTCTATTGCATTATGCCCCATTGTACCACATCTTTCACAGGTTGGCTCTTGTTGAACCATGGCATGGACCGTTTCTTTATCCAGAGATTTGGAAGTTTGTAATTCGGCAATTTTAGCAGTTAATGCCTCCAACTGAGCTGCAACTGCATTGTCCGGACCTCCTTGCCTCGCATTTCCCCTGGGATTGCCATACTCAGCAGTGTGAGTAGCTATCTCATCAATCAACTTCCAAGCATTAACATCGGTAGTGTTATTTTGGAATCTTCCATCGGTAGTGTTATAAGATGGACGAATCTCAAAGGTTCCATTACCCGTAGTAGGGAGTTTGAATCCCTAAGGAATAGATGCAACGGTAGGCTCCGAATGGCTGGCTAAAGTAGGCATAGTTGTAAAGGTGGCACAAATATGTGTATATTCTTCTAAGGATGGTTTTTCTGCGACACATTCAGCGTAAACTGTGTCACGCGTACTCAAGTCTTCCGCTTCTTGAATTTCCTTCCAAAAGTTTCGTCTAACTCGGAGAGTCCTCTCTGGTTCAGAATCGTAGGGTACGAGATCGGATCTGGAACACCTGGGCATAAACGAACACTAAAGAAAAGGATAAGAACGTTCTCAAGGAACTTAGGTTCCCTGAGACAAAGAAAAAGATAAACTAAGTAGAAACAAACAGAAAATTGTTGCCTCCCCGGCAACGACGCCAAATTTGACAAGGGTAAAGTCGTGTCACCTTGATCAAAGTAATCCTAATTCACTACTAACTAATAGTCAGCGGTAAGTAATGTATCGAATCCACAGGGAGGCGGTAGTATTTTAATCTGTTAAACTAGGTTCGTC
The DNA here is from genome assembly GCA_022085475.1 of Heliosperma pusillum. Taxonomy (NCBI): domain Eukaryota; kingdom Viridiplantae; phylum Streptophyta; class Magnoliopsida; order Caryophyllales; family Caryophyllaceae; genus Heliosperma; species Heliosperma pusillum. Next base: position 15,403 of record JAIUZE010005754.1, read on the forward strand.
TCTATAGTATTAATTTCGGGGTTTTTGATTGTTGTTTCTAAGCTAACAGCAAATAATAACAATAAAAGGTTGAAATCAATAAGATTAAAAGTCTAGGGTCTCATGTTCACTAGGATTATTATTCAGGGGTAATGGTGTAATCAACTATCATGCAATAAAGTTATCTAAGGTCACAAGATCGGTCGATTCAATTATGCCCTTTAGATCTACAATTTAACATGCGATCGCTATCATTAAACCAGTTCTATTCAATTATCCTAGCCTATCTTAGTCTTAACCCAGTCGGTGTCAATCCTAATTTGCGAGACTAGCTAATTAATCCTGGCTAGTAATTAAGCAACTAGAATTAAAACGATAACCATGCAATTGCATTTCAATTAATTAGTCTATCCCTTTTAACAATCCTAGATCCCCTTTCAACCCTATATAAGAATTTAGCTACTCATAACGATACTAATAACAACGATAATAAATAAAGTAAACATGATTAACAATAATGAAAGGATTAACAAAGAATAATTAAAGAAGTAGAAACTAACTAATTGAATAACAAAGGAAGATTAAAGAGTACATATTACAAGTTTGAACTAAAAATAATAGTCTTGATGAATGAATCCAGCCGTAAAGCAAACAAAACTTGAGTTTCTATTATTAAAGCGTACCTAATTGTGAAAGACGAGTTTTCCATTTATAATAAAATTTAATTAACTAGGTTAAACTAACTTAGGAAAGCCGAAAACCGTCAAATACTAGGCTGTTCAATCGAGCAAGGGTGTATCTGCTCGATCGAGCATGACGTCATCACGACTCGATCTAGAAGAGTAACCTTGCTCGATCGAGCATCCCTTCAGATGGCTCGTTTTCAGGCAATTTTTCGCTGTTTTCCGAATCTTGACGAGCAAATTCCATATTTTCATCGTTCTCATCCCCGTTTATTTCCTGGCCTTTGTAATGGGTCACACTCCTCAAAGTAATAGCATTGGCTTGTTCATGTCGAGGATGTCCATGAAGAGGAAGACTACCCGGTTGTTTGTTTGGATTTTGAATCGCCAATTGGGCAATTTGAGTATCCACTATCTTGTTATGTGCGAGAAATTGAGAGATCTAAGCATCTTGCTTTTGTTGTATCATGAGACTTTGCTGCAACATGACTTTCAATTCCGCCATATCATTACGTGGAGGTGGAGGAGATGGAGCTTGTTGAAAGTTTTGGCCTCCTTGATTTGGACGGTTATAATTGCCTTGAGAATTGCGATTTTGAGGAATCACATAAGAGGAACCTTGTTGCTGAGGTGGCAGCGGGGTAGGATTAAGAACATTCTGACTTCAGTAGGAGAAATTTGGATGCTCTCTCGTCCTATATGGTAAAAGTTAGAGTACGGTGTACCTTGCTTAAAAGATTGAAAAGCAAGTACTTGTTCAACCGTACTCATACACTCTATTGCATTATGCCCCATTGTACCACATCTTTCACAGGTTGGCTCTTGTTGAACCATGGCATGGACCGTTTCTTTATCCAGAGATTTGGAAGTTTGTAATTCGGCAATTTTAGCAGTTAATGCCTCCAACTGAGCTGCAACTGCATTGTCCGGACCTCCTTGCCTCGCATTTCCCCTGGGATTGCCATACTCAGCAGTGTGAGTAGCTATCTCATCAATCAACTTCCAAGCATTAGCATCGGTAGTGTTATTTTGGAATCTTCCATCGGTAGTGTTATAAGATGGACGAATCTCAAAGGTTCCATTACCCGTAGTAGGGAGTTTGAATCCCTAAGAAATAGATGCAACGGTAGGCTCCGAATGGCTGGCTAAAGTAGGCATAGTTGTAAAGGTGGCACAAATATGTGTATATTCTTCTAAGGATGGTTTTTCTGCGACACATTCAGCGTAAACTGTGTCACGCGTACTCAAGTCTTCCGCTTCTTGAATTTCCTTCCAAAAGTTTCGTCTAACTCGGAGAGTCCTCTCTGGTTCAGAATCGTAGGGTACGAGATCGGATCTGGAACACCTGGGCATAAACGAACACTAAAGAAAAGGATAAGAACGTTCTCAAGGAACTTAGGTTCCCTGAGACAAAGAAAAAGATAAACTAAGTAGAAACAAACAGAAAATTGTTGCCTCCCCGGCAACGGCGCCAAATTTGACAAGGGTAAAGTCGTGTCACCTTAATCAAAGTAATCCTAATTCACTACTAACTAATAGTCAGCGGTAAGTAATGTATCGAATCCACAGGGAGGCGGTAGTATTTTAATCTGTTAAACTAGGTTCGTCTCTATAGTATTAATTTCGGGGTTTTTGATTTGTGTTTCTAAGCTAACAGCAAATAATAACAATAAAAGGTTGAAATCAATAAGATTAAAAGTCTAAGGTCTCATGTTCACTAGGATTATTATTCAGGGGTAATGGTGTAATCAACTATCATGCAATAAAGTTATCTAAGGTCACAAGATCGGTCGATTCAATTATGCCCTTTAGATCTACAATTTAACATGCGATCGCTATCATTAAACCAGTTCTATTCAATTATCGTAGCCTATCTTAGTCTTAACCCAGTCGGTGTCAATCCTAATTTGCGAGACTAGCTAATTAATCCTGGCTAGTAATTAAGCAACTAGAATTAAAACGATAACCATGCAATTGCATTTCAATTAATTAGTCTATCCCTTTTAACAATCCTAGATCCCCTTTCAACCCTATATAAGAATTTAGCTACTCATAACGATACTAATAACAACGATAATAAATAAAGTAAACATGATTAACAATAATGAAAGGATTAACAAAGAATAATTAAAGAAGTAGAAACTAACTAATTGAATAACAAAGGAAGATTAAAGAGTACAGATTACAAGCTTGAACTAAAAATAATAGTCTTGATGAATGAATCCAGCCGTAAAGCAAACAAAACTTGAGTTTCTAATATTAAAGCGTACCTAATTGTGAAAGACGAGTTTTCCATTTATAATAAAATTTAATTAACTAGGTTAAACTAATTTAGGAAAGCCGAAAACCGTCAAATACTAGGCTGTTCAATCGAGCAAGGGTGTATCTGCTCGATCGAGCATGACGTCATCACGACTCGATCTAGAAGAGTAACCTTGCTCGATCGAGCATCCCTTCAGATGGCTCGTTTTCAGGCAATTTTTCGCTGTTTTCCGAATCTTGACGAGCAAATTCCATATTTTCATCGTTCTCATCCCCATTTATTTCCTGGCCTTTGTAATGGGTCACACTCCTCAAAGTAATAGCATTGGCTTGTTCATGTCGAGGATGTCCATGAAGAGGAAGATTACCCGGTTGTTTGTTTGGATTTTGAATCGCCAATTGGGCAATTTGAGTATCCACTATCTTGTTATGTGCGAGAAATTGAGAGATCTAAGCATCTTGCTTTTGTTGTATCATGAGACTTTGCTGCAACATGGCTTTCAATTCCGCCATATCATTACGTGGAGGTGGAGGAGATGGAGCTTGTTGAAAGTTTTGGCCTCCTTGATTTGGACGGTTATAATTGCCTTGAGAATTGCGATTTTGAGGAATCACATAAGAGGAACCTTGTTGCTGAGGTGGCAGCGGGGTAGGATTAAGAATGTTACACCCTCAAATTTTGCGGAAAGAAAAAAATTATTTAATACATAAAAGAAATACGAGAATACAATACGAAGGTGTCATAACATAAAAAGGTCATTACAAAACGAAAATACTATTATACAAAATAACTCTACAAGACGGGAGACATATCTCCCGTATAAATACGGAAATAAACTAGTGTATAATAATATACAAACTATGAACCGAATATAGGTCCAAGGTAAATACTTCGCTCGCTAGCTCGTCCATGTACCCCAAATATGCAACACCACCTGTTCGACCGCATTAAATATAAACACGGAAGCCACAGTCAGTGGGGGGTAACTCCGAGTTCTCCCAGCCACGAAAAATGTCGAGTTTAATGAACATGAAAACATAAAAGAATGGAATATAAAATACAAAACCTTAACATATATAATATGCTTTTCATGTTATGAAACAGTTAACTAACATATAACCTAGCATATGAAAGCTATCATGTGAAGTCGGTAATAAAATATAACTCGAGGTAGGGAAGCTGGTATGCTGGCTCAGCGGTTACCAAGTAACATGGCCCTGATCCACTCAAACCCTAATCAACACGTAATCATGTGAATCAGTTAACAACCGTTAATCCAAACTCTATCAATCCTAGCCGGCTTGCATCTCACCTTCTAGAACTCATAGAATCATACAAACATGAAAGATCAATACGTATACAAACAGGCATAAGTTCTTAGGACCATCGATAGTAGACTTCTGTAAACTCGAGGCTTATACCACAAGGTAGGAAAACATCCTAGTCCAGATGATCAGACACTAGCGTACAACAGCTATTCCGTTTCCCCGTCCCATGGACCTAACCGTCTATGAGAAACTCTAACTAGGCGACCCCCTAAGCAGAGATGGCTAGTACTTAAGCTGGACCCCTTCCCAAAGCGGACCTCTTAGGATGCCATGCCCCGACTTGGATATAAACCCACCAAGCCGAGACACAAAAGCTATCAAGCGGCAAACTCCGTATGCTCGTTAAAGATAGTACGGGCCTATCAATGTCATGGTCCAAGCTAATCATTTAGAATTAGAATGGTCAAGACGCCATATATCCATAATTCTCTATGGGTACTTAGTCAACACGACACCAACCATATAATTAAACCAGTCACGGGAAAAACATCCTATCATGTGACTCATTGCATATCAATAATAATCAAATATCATATCGCCTCATATCTACTAAGGCTAATTCATTAATTAAATACAACCTTACTTGAAGACAAATCCCCGACCCGAGTCCCGCGACGGGTCATCAGTCAAAACGGGGCTTACTAGATCTTAGTTTGACCAAACCCGTTTGGTCAAACCGGCTAGAAACAGAGTCTTTACCACATAGACTTGAACATAAAAATCAACATATTCATTACATGTTATTTTATTAAAACTTCTAACATGTGAATTATCATATTATACCCAAAAACCCCGTTTGACTTAAAGGAGATTAACTTAAACTACGGTCTCGTCTTATAATTTCTAACATGTGAGAAATAATAATTTAATGAAAACCTTTTTAATTAAATATTTTACTTATTAATATTTCTCGCTTGCTAATTATTACAAAACGCGATAAAAATGACGATAACTCAAAAACCGTCACAAGTCCCAAAGTGGGACCCACGGGCTGAGTTGGACCGGACCCACATGGGCCTGATTTGGGCCTCACGGCCTGATTTGGGTTCAATGGGCTGTTTTGCCTAAAATTTCTAAAAACCGTTTTCCAATATTTCCCGCATGTTTTAACATATTTAAAACCCGTCAAAACAACAACCAATCCATCAAACATCGACACAACCCAAAGACCAAAACCCGGACCCACCATGGACCAACCCAGACCGGGTCTGAACCGGCCTGGACCGGTCTGGTTGGTCCGGTTCTTGCCCTCTTCACGGTTCACCCAACAACAACAACAACTTTATTCTAACATGTTTCAATCATCAAACAACCATTTTAACAACCATCCATAAAAATCATGATTATGAACAAATCATAAAACTATGTCAAGAATACTAACTTATCATAATTTTATACAAAAATCATCATTATGAAACAATCATCCAAATTTATTAAAAACACTAAACAACTTAAAAATTTCCTAAACAACTTAAAAATCATAACTTATTAAAAATCATCAAAAATTCTTCAAGAACACTAAACTTGTTAAAATTTCATAAACAACATAAAAATCATAACTTATGAAAAACCATAAAAATTCATCAAGAACAATAAATCAACATAAAAATTTCCTACAACTTAAAAATCATCAAGAACAATAATACAACATAAAAATTTCCTACAACTTAAAAAATCATCAAGAACAATAATACAACATAAAAATTCCTAACAACATAAAAATCATAACTTTATGGAAAATCATAAAAATTCATAAAACACAATAATAACCATTACTTATCATATTACTAACAAAAATCCATAAATCATAAAAAGATGACCCAAAAATAAAGATGAACCAAAATCAAAAGAAACAAAACTTAAAGCTAAGTTACTAACTAAAATCATACATAACCATAACATGAACAAAACTAAAACCTATGTGACATTAATTCGTCGAGTAAAACGGAATCGTTACCTTAGCTAGCAAACCACTTAGCACAAAAATAATAATAAGAAGTATATAATAAGAAAACCCTCCTACTAATCTTCACCCAAAATATACGAGTCTCCAAACTCGTCTTCAAAATCTTCCCCTATAAGAAAATAACAAGAAAACATTATTAGAACTAAAAATATGAATTTCCATAATTAAAGTGTTGAAAATGATCTTGACGGAATTGAAATATAACCGTACGGGAAGATGAGGAGCGAAGAGGAGATCTTAGGAATATAAATTAGGATGGATTTAATTAAGAATTGAAGATTTTATGAAGGTTTTGCTCAAGAACGATGAAGAACAAATGATGAACGACGAAGAACACGAAGAACGATCAAATAAAGTGATGTTTTGATCTTAATTTGATTTGTTGTAACATGAAAAGTTGTTTGTGAGTTATGATGAGTGGTGGAGCCGTGTGTTTATAGGCAATTAAGGATGTCGGATTTTGAATTTGTTGTTACGTAATTGACTCGCGTTTAATAATTATTTTACGGTAAACGATTAAATATAATTAACGATAAAGTTAATTATACAAATATCTAGATATTATGATTATTGTATCCAAAAGAAATGAAAATATCATGGCTATTAGAGGACTTTGGGGCCGTGTGGTATGGTGAGACAACGGGTCTGTTTTTGCTCGATTTGCGTAATTTTCGTTAACGGACCGATAAAGTTAATAAATATCTAGATATTTTGATTAGTTTAATCAAAATAATTAAACTATCCAATTGTGAGTGGAATACGATGACATGGGCGTGTGACTCATGCCAAAGTCGAGTTTCGATTTTGTTGCGCGTTTTACGATGAGTCGGGAATAGTTAAATGACGTTCGGTTAAAACCGTAACGTTATTCTTTAAATTCCGAATAAATTCAAAATAATTATATTAAATTATGATAAATCTTAATAAATCTAAATAAAAATAAATCAAAAATATTATTTTTTTAAATAAAATTTCGGTCCTCAAACTTATGAGGCGAGTCGGGAAAAAGTCAACGGAAGTCAAAGTTGCCTGAAAAGTCGAGAAAAGTCGAAGATGACTTAAAAGTCAAGAAAAGTTTATGACGACTTAAAAGTCAAGAAAAAGTCAATGACGACTTTAAAAAAGTCAAGGAAAAGTCAAAGACGACTTTTGTCAAGAAAAGTCAAAGATGACTAAAAACGGTCTTTTCATGAAATCTCTCAGAAATTCCAAATACGAACGCGGAATTTCAAAATAAGACTTGGAACAAAAATTCCTATTTTAAAAACTTAAGTTCTACTGAAAAGTGTTAGTAAATATTTTTACTAGAAAAATTGGCATTTTTCGGGTTGTTACATCCTTATCGTATGGCTCCTTCTGAATTGAAAGAGTTAAGAAAGCAGTTGGATGATATGATTGAAAAGGGTTTTATTCGACCAAGTGCCTCGCCTTGGGGTGCTCCCGTTCTTTTTGTGAAGAAGAAGGATGGTTCTATGAGGTTGTGTATTGATTACTGTGAATTGAATCGGATTACAATCAAGAATAGATATCCTTTACCTAGAATTGAGGATTTGTTTGATCAATTAAAGGGTGCTTCTACTTTTTCGAAGATTGATTTGAGGTCCGGTTATCATCAAATTCCGGTTAGAGATGTTGATATTCCAAAGACCGCTTTTAGTACGAGGTATGGTCATTATGAGTTCAAGGTAATGCCTTTTGGATTGACGAATGCTCCTACTATCTTTATGGATCAGATGAACCGCACTTTTAGTGAGTATCTTGACAAGTGTGTGGTGGTTTTCATTGATGATATTCTTATTTTCTCCAAGTCCGAAGATGAGCATGCTATTCATTTGAGGATTATTTTGGGTGTTCTACGTCGTCAGAAGTGGTATGCTAAGTTCTCTAAGTGTGAATTTTGGTTACCTAAAGTGTCCTTTCTTGGGCATGTGATTTCGAAAGAAGGTGTGATGGTGGATCCTTCCCAAATTGAGGCCGTTGTTGATTGGAAGAGTCCGACTGATATTAGAGAGATTAGAAGTTTTCTTGGGTTAGCTGGTTATTATAGAAGATTTGTCAAAGATTTCTCTAAGCTTGCTAGACCTATGACCCAATTGTTGAAGAAGGAAACCAAATTCCTATGGAATGAAGCTTGTGAAAATGCGTTTCAGGAGTTAAAGAAGAGGTTAACTACCGCTCCGGTGTTGACTTTGCCTGAAGATGGAGTAGACTTTGATGTCTACTGTGATGCTTCTAAGATGGGATTAGGTTGTGTTCTTATGCAGAATCGGAAGGTGGTGGCTTATGCTTCAAGGCAATTGAGAGTTCATGAAGTGAACTATCCTACTCATGATCTAGAATTGGCCGCTGTTGTTCATGCTTTGAAAGTATGGAGACATTATGTAATTGGAGTTCATTGTCGTATCTTCACCGATCACAAGAGTTTGAAGTACATATTTACTCAAAAAGAGTTGAATATGAGGCAAAGAAGATGGTTGGAATTGGTGAATGATTATGATTTTGAGTTGTGGTATCATGAAGGGAAGGCTAATGTTGTTGCCGATGCTCTTAGTAGGAAAGCTTCTCATGCTTTGAATGCTTTGCATGTTTTACCTGTTGATCTTTGTGCCGAGTTTTGAAGGTTGAGTTTGGAATTCGTAGAGCGTGGATTTGTTCATGTTGGTGCTATGATTGCCGAGCCGGTGTTTCTCCGTGAAATTCGTGAAAGCCAAGTTGATGATCTTACCTACAAGTCTATTCAAGCCAAAATTCTTGAAGGTAAAGGTAAAGATTTCAAGTTTGATAATGAAGGTGTTCTTCGTTTCCATGGTCGTTTATTTGTTCCTAATGCTCTTAATTTGAGGAAGCGAGTTCTTGATGAATCTCATCTTTCCCCGTATTCTATTAACCCCGGTGGTGATAAAATGTACAAGGATTTGAAGCTACAGTTTTGGTGGCCGAACTTGAAGGGTGATGTTGTGTCATATGTTGGTAGATGTCTTACTTGCCAACAAGTGAAGATTGAACACAAGAGACCCGGTGGATTGCTACAACCGTTGGATATTCCTCTATGGAAGTGGGAATCTATTTCTATGGACTTTGTTATGGCTTTGCCGAAGACCGTTGGAGGTAAAGATGCTGTTTGGGTTGTTGTCGATCGATTGACCAAGTGTGCTAGATTCATTCCGATTAAAGAAACTTGGAATTTGGATCGTTTAGCAAAAGCCTATGTGGATGAAATTGTTAGATATCATGGTGTTCCTTTGGAGATCATATCCGACCGAGATCCGAGATTCTGTTCGAGATTTTGGAAAGCTTTGCAAGAAGCCATGGGTAGTAAGTTGTTGATGAGTACTGCTTTTCATGCTGCTACGGATGGTCAGACTGAGAGGACTATTCAGACTTTAGAAGACTTGCTTAGGGCTTGTGCTCTTGACTTTCAGTCTAGTTGGGAAAAGAGTTTACCGTTGGTGGAGTTCTCTTACAACAATAGCTATCATGCATCTATCAAGATGGCTCCATATGAAGCTCTTTATGGAAGGAAATGTCGGAGTCCTACATGTTGGAATCAATTGAGTGACAATCGTGATTTAGGCCCCGATGTTCTTGTTGAAACCATTGATAATGTGAAGGTCATTCGTGATAGAATGAAAGCCGCTTAAGACCGTCAAAAGTCTTATGCCGATATCCGAAGAAGGCCGTTAGAGTTTGAAGTGGGTGATAAAGTGTTCTTGAAGGTGTCTCCTATGAAGGGTGTTAAAAGGTTTGGTGTTAAGGGTAAATTGAGCCCGAAATACATTGGACCCTTTGATATTGTAGAGAGGATTGGTGCCGTTGCTTATAAGTTGAATTTGCCGCCGAATTTGGCTAAGGTTCATGATGTTTTTCATGTTTCTCAATTGAGAAAGTATGTTAGCGATCCAAGCCATGTATTTCAAAAGGAATTGCCCGAGCTTGAACCGAATCTATCCTTTGAAGAGAAGCCGATTCGCATCCTAGATCGCAAGGATAGAAAGTTGAGAAGTAAAGTAGTTCCTTTGGTGAAAATCTTGTGGAGAAGTGCAAATGTCGAAGAAGAGACTTGGGAAACCGAAGCTTCTATGCGTAGTAAATATCCGAGTCTTTTCGAGTAAGGTAATTTTTATTTTTCCTCAAGTTTCGAGGGCGAAACTTTTTAAAAGGTGGGGTGATTGTAACACCCGGAAATGTACCCTATTTTTTTCTAGTAGAAATATTTTACGAAATCTTTTCAGTAATTTTAAGATTTAATTAAGATTTTTATGTTTCGAGTCGAATTTAGAATTTCCGAGTTCGTATTTGGAATTTCTGCGAGATTCCATGAAAAAGCCGTCTTAAGGCGAGTTTGACTTTTTGGTTGACTTTTCCTTACTTATACTCTAATTCCCTTAACCTAATTCATTACTCCAAAATCAAACACCAAAACCCCCTTTCTTCTCCTTTAAGAAATCTCATCTTTTCCCTCTTTGAATTCAATCTTAGAATTGGCGTAGTTTCTTCGTTACTTGATAGAATTTACGTAAGTTTATCTTATTCATCTCCCCGTGCCTTCCTCTATCCGTATTGATATTAAAATCATCGTCTTTCTCGCTTTTCAATCTTTCCGTCTTTCTCAAGATGGATTTTATTCATCTTTTTACGATCTATTTGTAGGTGGTGACCTCCAAGATCCCGACAAAGACTTTTTCCTTATAGAAGAGGAGCTTGGCGATTAGTAGAGACGCTTAAAGGTAACGGTGAAGGGTTACTCGATATCATTTACGTGTTTTATGTGATTTCTAGGATAGAAACCGTATGTAGATTATGGTTAGTAAGCTTATGACTTGTATTGTTGTTGATGGGTGTTGTTAGTTGTTAATTGATATGAGAATTGATGATTTGTAATGATAAATGAGGTTTTTGTTGTTGATAACATGTTGATTTTTGTTCGTCCTTGAATCCCGTGAAGGACGCAGGCTGGGTTGGGGGACGCAGGCTGCGTCGTAGGACGCAGGCCGCGTCACCCGCTGCCAAACAGAACTTTTCCTGCACTGACCCCTTTTCGTAGAATGATCATATCTCCTTCGTTACTTGCTTGTTTTGGGCGTGTGACATCTCGTTGGAACCGTAAGAGGTTAAGCTATCACCTCGACTTAGAATTTCTGCATTCCCATATATAGAACTCTAGTTATGACCGTTTGAAGTGGACCCTTATTTTCGTTGGTTTCCAAACAACATTGTTTTGGAGAGGTGATCTATGTTTTTATTCATTATGCTTCATAAACTTGTTCAAATGCTTATGTATCATGTATTGACTCATGGTTATCATATTTAAACTTATATGAATCCCTATTCTCATGTTTTGTGACGGTTTATGGTATGTTCCCACTTTGAGTCGGTTTTTACAAATGAGTCGGTTCGAGCACTATTTTGTCTTGTGCTATGTATTCTCATTCCCTTGGCTACCTTCCCGTTCGTAAGGCTGGAATGTCGGAACGGAGAGGTATCCTACTGCTTAATTGCATGTGTAGTGGGCATACGACGACGTTGTTGGGAGTTGAACGCTATGCGTTGATCGACCCGGCCGTCAAATGTTGTGTACTTGCGAGGTGGTGTTATTTGAATGTAGCGTACCGCTTGTTATGAGGCTTGTGCTCTTTTCCGCCTCTTTCGTGAATTGATCTACCGAATTTGGGGTACTCGGCGTCTATGATTGACCGAGTCTTGGATGCGAAACGTTTATCGCATGTCGAATAGGAACACGTTATTCCGAGAGTCTGGCCAGGTTTAGACTAGGACCGTATTATTATCGTCGTCCTACCGGAGGAAATTAGTGAACATATACGAAATGTGATCGTGTATGCGTTACAGGGAAATGCTGATCCCGTGGATGCCTTTTAATCATACTTGCCATGTACACGATGCTAGTGCGTTTCATTTACCGTGAGAAAGGTCGTCTTTGTGTCGTTGTCTTTGAATGTGTGATTTCATGATTTTATTCATGGTCATTGCATGACTTGACACCGTCAAGGTCTTGGTTCAAGAAAGGATGGTAATATGTTGGATATTATGTGATCATCGCATGACTTGACTTGGTTTGTCTGTCGAGTCTCAATCTTATCAATCTTATACCGCTAACGGTGAGATGCAAGCCCTAGTGAGCGTATTCGATTGCCGAAGAGTGTCTATCCCGAGTCTTTGAATAACATGATGGTTACGGATTTGATTTCCACATGATCTCATCATTATCTATAGAATTACCTATCTATTCTTATCGCAACTCACATGTATATATATTTATGCATGCTTTACTTTTGTATTTCCTTATATGTACGTTTGATGTGATATGGCTGGGAGAACCCGGAGTTACTCCCCACTGACTGTGGCATTCATATTTTTCATGGATGAACAGGTTGCTTGCTTTGGATGATTTTTGGATGTGACATTTTGGGGTTCGGGTGTGAGCTAGCGGGCGTTGTCCCTGGAAGTTCACCTCTAGACGATAGTAGCTAGTTTTTGTTAGACACTTGTTCTTTGCTAACATTTGAAGAGACCCCGTCTCTTTGTTGTATTTCCGTACTTAGTTGTAATATTTTGCCACACCTCGTGTTATATATATCTTGCATGTTTAAAAGTTTTTAAAATACCGTATTTCCGCATATCTTTTCACATGCTTGTATGTTTTATCTTTCCGCATTCGCGAGGGTTGTCACAAGGAAAGTAAGACAAAACTAAGATAATCAAATAACAAGCAATAAAAGGAAAGTCTAGGATCGGTGAGTTCAAATGGGTAATTTGGGTTCTAGTGAGTCAGGTTCATAGTTAATGGGTAGTCAAACTTGGGCGCGGTGGATTGAGGCTCTCGATCTTACAATCTCTCCCATATACCGAACCAAGCTAGCTCTCGCGTACACAAGGTCGATATACCAACTATATGCAAATCCTAACATATTCTGAGGCTATCGATCTTACGGAAATGTATAATAAACATGAATCATGCAAGTTTGTCAAGCAAGCATTTCATCAAACATGTGGTATGCATAAGTTGGAAGAAAGACAATTAATCAACAAATCAACCCAACAAACAAAGATTAACCCTCATTAAAACCCATTATCCCCCACTAACCCTAGGTTAATCACTACTCACTACTTAACATGAGGAATATGGAAGAATAAGATATAAAACTAAGACAAGACATAATGATAAGAAGGAAACAAAACATGTAATGAAATGAGAAGATTAGCAAGTATATGAAAAGGGATTAAGAAGATATACCAACTAATTAAGGCAAAAGATGAATAATAAAAGAGGAAATCTTGAATAAAGGAGAAGACTTTGTCACCAATCTTCAAGTACAAAACCAAGAAATCCAATTACATGACTAGATCTAAAACTAATTAAAGAGTAATTGAGAAAAGATTAAACTAATTAGGAGGACTAATCTAATCTAATCTAACTAATTTTGAGTCTAGGGTTTTGTGCCCTCTAATTACACAAGAGGATCTATTTATAGGTTTACAAAGTGGAGGAAAGATGGGCTTCGAAAGACTAAGTGAGCTGAAAGAGTCACGACCGTGAAAGGCGTTTCACGATCGTGACAAGGGTTTCACGACCGTGAGATGCAGGTCACGGTCGTGAGATATGTGGCAGTAGCTGGTCCAAAATTCCCAACTAAGTCACGACCGTGAAACATGTTTCACGACCGTGAGCTGAGTTTCACGACCGTGAGCTGAGTTTCACGACCGCGAGCTGTTTCACGACCGCGAGCTGAGTTTCACGACCATGAACCGTGTTTCACGATCGTGAGCTGTGTTTCACGACCGTGAACTGTGTTGCTCGAAAATCATCATTCTTTGGAAGGAATCGCACGACCGTGAGATGTACTTCACGCCCGTGAAAGGTCTTTCCTCCTTGTTCCCTTGATATAAGTTTGTCAACTTCTCTCGGTTTAGCTCGCCTTGACTCGGGATGACTCGGGTACGCCAAGTAGGGCTCCCAATGGTATGTGGGGTCCCCTAGGACATGCCGTGGGCCCTAAGTGTGATCTACCTTCTCTTTTGTCGATCAAAACTGGGTAGAACTCGCCCCAAATGACGGTTTACCTACAAAAACACGATAAAAGCGAGAAATATGCTAGAAGAAGGTAAAATACATAGAAACGCTCTTAGGGAGCGTTAAAGGCAAGCAAAACGGGCCAAAAAGGGGTGGAAAAGTAGGGTGAAATGACACTATATCAAATCTCCCCAAACCAAACCCTTACTCGTCCCGAGTAACGATGAACAAAGTCACGACCCTTATTTAACTATGCTAAAAATCTAACCGATACAAGGCAATTAACGGGCCTTGCTCCGTCCCTTCAACTCACAACAATGTATCCATGAGGTAGGATACCTTCTTGCAAGGCAAGTGGGGTCTTGCCAAAACTCCGATGCATCCTAGGAAATGAAGCACACAAAACATATGAGAATGCATCTACAAAAGCAAGTGGCAACATGCCTCATCCATGTGTCGGGATTCATCTAAAATGGAAAAATTCCAAGCATGCAAATTCATATGTACTTACTAGTTTTACAAAAAACTTGGCCTGGAAAGATAGAAATAAATCACCTCTTTATTGTGTAAAATTAGTATATTCGTTCACGTCCACTAGAAAGCTTTGTCAAGGGTGATAAGGCGGGATGGAAAGTAAGGCCCCCATGGTGTTAGAAGACACTGTAGGATCGGAATTCCGCCCCTCACCTAAGTGAAAGGAAGGGTCGTCCCCTCGTAGCCATGTAACGTAGGAGTAATCATCAAAAAGGTAAGGAAACGAGGTGTTTGAGTTCTTATTTGATTTCTTTTTCTTTTGTTTTTGTGATTTCTTTTTTTTTTCTTTTTGTCTTTGATTTTTGCTTGATTTGGGTGCCTTTTGAGAGCAAGGTAGCCTAGCGAAAGGTGTGCGGCGGAGACCAACAATAGGCAAATCCTCGCCGTAGCGACATCGAGAGCGACCCCATATGTAGTGAGGGAACTCTAGAAGAGCCTAGAAGTCTCCATATGCACTCCCTAAGCTAGGACTAAGGCAAAGATATGCCAAATTTCAAGCTTTTCCTTTCGATTATGTTTGAACTCAATTTTTAGACTTTTGATGGAAAAGTTTCCTTTTTGCCAAATGTAGTGAAATGTGATGATTGGAACAATTACATGGCCTCGAGAGTCACCTAGGAAAGCGTTCACCAAGGAATTTTTCACACCATAGGGATGGTCAAGATGGTAAACTCAAGCCCTTGACTAGGCTCTAGGAAACGGTGCGAAAATTATATTAAAAATACACATTAAAAGGTGTTTCAAAATCTATTTTAATAGGCAAAGTGCTAAGCAAAAAAGTATCTACAAGGGCTTATCCAAGCTTGTTCAATTTTCAAATTAGGCATTTTAAAGAGTTCTCCTAAATGCAACTATGTGCCATGATCTAGAATTAAGCAACAAATATACAAACTAATGCAAATGCTCTAGTGAACTACGTGACAATTAATCTAATGAAACCTCCTAACAGCACATAAGTCACACAACCGCCAATCCCCTAAAATTCACACCGCAATCATCAACAAACTCCTCCAAAACTTCCCAAATTATAAGAAGTAGAGAAAGAAAGAAGGGGAATGAATAGGAGCAATCATACCATGGCGGTCTTCTTAATCCCTTCAATAAGCTTCTTAGCGATGTGTAGCGGACCTATGTATGGAGGTTAGAAGAAAATAATGCAAATATATACACAAACTAAGATATATACAAGCTAATTTTTAGGATTTTTCAATTTTTTTTTTTTGGATTTTGTATGATTTTAAATGCAAAATAAAGACATGTTTTTGGATTTTTTTCAAAATTTTCAAACTATGAAGATAGTTTCCCATCCCCCACATAGGAACATACATTGTCCTCAATGTATGAAATGGGATTATTACAAGTAAAGAAAGACATGTTTTTGGAGTTTTTGAATGATTTTCTAAAAGGAAAAGAACATGTTTTTGTATTTTTTAAATATTTTGAAAAATAAAAACTTGTTTTTGGGTTTTTGATTTTTGAGAAATATTATCAAAATGTACAAAATTTATAATAAGGTTAGTTATGCAAATGAACTACTACTATGTGAAATTCATGAACTAATAAATATGATTAATACTAAATGCAAAATGATATATTACAAGTAATGCATGATCTACGTGAATGCAAACTAAACTAAATGTGTCATTTTGGAGTCTCGTTGTGGCGGTAAAGGCTAAGACACCGGCCCTTCATGGGGGTACCGACCACAAAAAAGTCTAAACATGACACCTAATATGCAACTAAGTGAGGTACAATCTTAACCTCCCCAAACCATTCAAGGCATAGCCTCTAAGACTCAAAGGAGAATTAAGATAAAAAGAACTAAGATGCAATGCAAAGGTAAGTGAAAGAGAATATACAAACGGTGGTTATGGTGAGAACTCCACCAAACTCAATCAAGTAGCGGATTTTGTTGGAATGATTCTTCATTGATATTGTCCAGGCCACTTAATGCTCTTAATAATCGATCAAAGGCTTGGGCGTAAGCTTCAAACAAGCACAAGTAAGGCTTTGTCCATTTCGATACAAAGTAGACCCATATCCAATCCAACTTGGCCACGACACTTAGGTCTTTGTGGTGCTTAAAACCAATCAAGTCACAACCTTTGTCAATAAAAGGTAGAAAACACGACTCATGCTCTTTCGGGGGCTTAAAAGTTTTCCTTTCACCTTCACAAGTTTCCATGACACACAAACCCCCTTCATGGGTTATTAAAGAAAGGTGAGGCAAATGGTCTTCCTCATCGTCATTATAAACATCCCAAGTAGGGGGAGGAAGAGTAGTTGGCTCATAATTCGCTTCACATTCATCCTCACTAGAGATTGAGTCTTCAAAGAGGGAAAATTCATTTAAGTTTTCTATTACCGCATCCTCCATTTCTCCATTATCATTTAACTCCTCTTCCTTTGAAAAGGCATCATCAAAAAGGGAGGTTTCACTTGAATCTTTTATTTCACCACTCTCCATTGCCCCGGTATCATCAAACTCAATGGAAGAAAGGCTCATTGTCACACAAGAAAGAGGAGATGAAGGAGTCAAAACACTTTCTACACAATTAAGCATATACTCATCATCATCGTCACTATCATCCTCTATCAAAACTCCTCCCCAAAGGGAAACATAAGTCTTTCCCATATCATTTGTTGAGGGTGTATGGCAACAAGCAAGAGGAAATGTCTCATTGTCATCCATCTTGCCATTTTCCTCTCGTTCTTCATCAAGCTCTTGATCGGCTTGCAATTGAGCTAATTTACTAGCCAATATTCTCCCATGGGCTACAATTTCATTGAGAACCATGTCCCTTGCTTGGGC
>JAIUZE010005755.1:0-19081 GCA_022085475.1 Heliosperma pusillum
GACTACAACATAAATCCTAATCTACCCATCTTACCCTTCTATCTCACAAGTTTATTATTTATTAAGGTCAAGTTATTTATGCAAGGTTACACAAACGTGCGTCGGGAGCAAAATAGCTCTGATACCAACTGTGACACCCTCAAATTTGCGGAAAGAAAAAAAATAATTTAAATACATAACCAAGGGTGTCATAAATAAAAAGGGTCATTACAATACGGAATAATATTCTACAAAAGAAATATACAAGACGGGAGACATATCTCCCGTAAAAATACGGAAATGAAAGAGTGTATAATAATATACAATCTAAGAACCGAATATAGGTCCAAGGTAATACTTCGCTAGCTAGCTCGTCAATGTACCCAATGTATGCATTCACCACCTGTTCGACCGCATTAAATATAAACACGGAAGCCACAGTCAGTGGGGAGTAACTCCGAGTCCTCCCAGCCACGAAATGTCGAGTTTAAAGAAACATGAATAACATCAAAGCAATGTATATGGAAAATACAAAACTTAAACCTATATGATATGCTTTTCATGTTATGAAACAAATAACTAACATATAACCTAGCCTGTGGAAAGCTATCTTGTGAGACACGTAATAAAAACTATAACTCGAGGTAGGGAAGCTGGTAGCTGGCTCAGCGGTTATCAGTAACATGGCCATGATACACTCAAACCCTAACCAACACGTAATCATGTGAATCAGTTAACAATCGGTAATCCAAACTCTATCAATCTTAGCCGGCTTGCATCTCACCTTCTAAAACTCATAGAATCATACAAACATGAAAGAACAATACGTCTACAAACAGGCATAAGTTCTTAGGACAGTCAATAGTCGACTTCTGTAACTCGAGGCTATACCACAAGGTAGGAAAACATCCTAGTCCTAGACTGATCAGACCTAGCGACAACAGCTATTCCATTCCCCGTCCCATGACATAACCGTCTATGAGAAACTCTACTAGGCGACCCCCTAAGCAGAAATGGCTAGTACTTAAGCTGGCTCCCTTCCCAAAGCGGAACTCTTAGGATGCCATGCCCCGACTTGGAGATAAGCCCCCCAGGCCGGGACACAAAAGCTATCAACAAGTGAACATATACTCGTTAAAGACAGTACCTGCCTATCAATGTCATGGTCCAAGCTACTCATTTAGAATTAGAATGGTCAAGACGCCATATACTCATAATTCTCTATGGGTACTTCGTCAACACGACACCAACCATATAATAAAACAGTCACGGGAAAAACATCCTATCATGTGACTAATTTCATATAAATAATAACCAAATATCATATCGCCTCATATCTACTAAGGCTAATTCAATAATCAAATAAAACCTTACTTGAAGACAAATCCCCGACCCTAGTCCCGCGACGGGTCATCAGTCAAATCGGGGCTGACTAGAGCTTAGTTTGACCAAACCCGTTGGATCAAACCGGCTAGAAACAGAGTCTTTATCACATAGACATAAAATCAACATATTCATTACATGTTATTTTAATAAAACTTCTAACATGTGAATTATAGTATATTATACCAAAACCGCCGTTTGACTTAAGGAGATTAACTTTAACTACGGTCTCCGTCTTATAATTTCTAACATGTGAGAATAATAATTTAATGAAAAACTTTTTTAAATTAAAATTTTACTTATTAATATTTTCTCGCTTGCTAATTATTACAAAACGCGATAAAAATGACGATAACTCAAAAACCGTCACAAGTCCCAAAGTGGACCCACGGGCTGAGTTGGACCGGACCCACATGGGCCTGATTTGGGCCTCACGGCCTGTTTTGGCAAAATGGGCTGTTTTGGCCTTTTTTAACGGTTTTACTAAAAACCGTTTCTAATTATTTCCCGCATTCTTTAACATAATTAAAACCCGTCAAAACAACAATTAAACAATCAAACATTGACACAACCCAAAGACCAAAACCCGGACCCACCATGGACCAACCCAGACCGGTCTGAACCGGCCTGGACCGGCCTGGTTTGGACCGGTTTTCCAGCCACCAATTCGGACACCACCAAACAACAACCCCAAATTTCCAAATTAATTCTAACATGTTTTTAATTAATCAACACCCATTTTAACAACCAATTTAACCATCCATCATACAACAATCATCATCATGAAGAACTCATAAAAATATAACAAGAACAACCAACATGTTATAAAATCATAAAACACCATAATAACTACTACTTAACATGTTACTAACTAAAAATCATAAAATCATAATAATATGAACAAAAACCAAAGATGAACCAAAACTAAAGAAAAACCAAAGCTATGTAACATTTATCCGTCGAGTAACTCGGAATCGTTACCTTAGCTAGCTAAAATCAAGTAGCACCAAAATAATAAGAACTAAGAACTAAGAAACCCGTCTTCTAGGCTTCCCCTAATATATACGAGTCACCAAACTCGTCTTCAAAATCTTCCCCTATAAGAAATGACAAGAAAACATTATTAGAACTTAAAATATGAATTTCCATAATTAAAGTCTTGAAAACGAGTTTGACGGAATTGAAATAAAACCGTACGTGGAGATGGAGAGCGAAGAGGAGATCCTAGAAATATAAGTTAGGACGGATTTAATTAAGAAATGAAGGTTTTATGAAGGTTTTGCTCAAGAACGATGAAGAACGGATGAAGAACGCGAAGAACGCTCAAGAACGATTAAAGAAAGTGATAGTTTGATCTTAATTTGATTTGTTGAAAAATGAAAAGTTGTTTGTGAGTAGGAATGAGTGTGTGAGCCGTGAGTTTATAGAGCAAAATAGTGAGTTGGGTTTGAAATTGTGGTTATGGAATTGACCCGGTATAATAATTATATTACCGTAATTAATTAGATATGAAGTTAATTGAATTAAATATCAAGATATTATGTTATTATAATGAAAAGAAATAAAATATCAAGGCTAAGAGAGGATGAAAAACCGTGTGGTATGGGTGATATCGGGTCAGTTTTGTAAACGATTTGCGTAATTTTCGTTAACTGATCGATAAAGTAAATAAATATCTAGATATTATTATTGGTTTAATCAAAAGAATTAAACTATCTCATGTGAGTGGAAAACGATGACATGGGCGCGTGACTCATGCCAAAGTCGAGTTTCGATTTTGTTGCGCGCATTACGATGCGTCGGGAATAGTTAAATGACGTTTGGTTAAAAACCGTAAACGTTATTCTTTAAATTCCGAATAAATTCAAAATAATTATATTAAATTATGATCAATCTTAATAAATCTAAATAAAAATAAATCAAAAATATTATTTTTTTAAATAAAATTTCGGTCGTCATACTTATGAGACGAGTCGGGAAAAGTCAACGGAAGTCAAAGTTGACTGAAAAGTCGAGAAAAGTCGAAGATGACTTAAAAGTCAAGAAAAGTTTAGGACGACTTAAAAGTCAAGAAAAAGTCAATGACGACTTTAAAAAGTCAAGGAAAAGTCACAGACGACTTAAAAGTCAAGAAAAGTCAAAGATGACTAAAAACGGTCTTTTCATGGAATCCCTCAAAAATTCCAAATACGAACGCGGAATTTCACAATAAGACTCGGAACAAAAATTCCTATTTTAAAAAACTTAAGTTCTATGGAAAAGTGTTAGTAAATATTTTTACTAGAAAAATCGGGTATATTTCGGGTTGTTACAATCACCCCTCCTTTTTAAAAAGTTTCGTCCTCGAAACTTAGAAGAAGGAACGTAACATATATGTAGGTCTATTTCAAAACTGTTAAAAATATACTTGTAATAAAAATACAGGGTCTTATCAATGAAACGGAAGGTTCTCGTCGGCCGTCAAAAACCTCGTCGTCCAAATCAAAGACTTAAAAGATACATTTTCGCATCAATAAATGAGAAAACTAGTTATCGAACGTCTCCAATAAAAAGTCTCAACACTCCTTGACGGTAAAATACTTGAAATCATAAAACATTTCTAAAAACTTTTAATTAAAAATTTCATAGTAAAGGTAATAACTCTACTATCTATGCCTAAAATTTCTAACTAAAGCTTCTAATGATCTTCCTATAAGAAATGATATTCGATAGAAGGAACGAAATATTCGAAAGAATAAATCGAAAAGAAAGAAAGAAGAAAGAAAGAAGGAAAGAATAAAGAAAAACGAAGGATGAACCCCAATACTATCTTCCCTCTATGAAAATTCTAATGTCGACAGTAATTCGACAATACTAATTGTACAAGTAAACTAGTCCTCAAGAGAGTGCAATACATCCTCAACATTTCAATCATCGGATTCCTACCAAGATATTTCATAAGCATGCCACACCGAGTAGCAACTCCCAATTATTCCAATTCAATAAAAATCTTCTAAGGCCCATCGAAACTATTATTGGAAATCACCATCAAAAATATTTATAATTAAGGAAACAAAACCGCTAACAACCACAAAGTAAAGGACTTACTATGAAATCCTTTAATCCAATTTATTCCAAAACTTCATTACCTCAACTTATTTACCATGAATCCTCTCATCCTCCAAAGTTGAATCTCGAAACCTCAAAGAGATTATTCACACAAAACTCGATTCACTTCACGTTTGCCAAACATAGGGCAATGTGACCGTAATTAATTTATTTATCTCTTCCAAACTCTCAATACATCAGTTTTCGCTTATGTCGATATTCCTCAAGTTGTGTCATCAAATCCAAATTCCACAAAGTATTTATTCCTGTTAGGGTCCAACATTTAACGACAACAAATTCCCAAGTAACATTAACATCACTCTACTTTCTAACCACAACTACAACTATTATTAAGATTATCTCGATCCTCTAAACGATATTGCAACATTAAGCTTTCATAGTCTAAAACCACTAGGAGCATTTCCTCCTAAGTTTATCCTTCAATCCTTGTAATCATCCAAACACGGAACTAGCTTAATAGGATGGCTAGGTACCATATTCGAAACTTCTTATTTACTCCAAAATAGACATATCATAAGCATGGTCTTCAAACCAATACTAAACTTCTAATTCCAAAAGACTAAATTACCCATGAGTTAAGAAGTAATAGCCAACTCATTCGACTTTACACCTTCGAATATCATGAACTATTTACACACAAGTCATGACAAGCTTCAAGCATTAAAATCATTAAACAAACCTTACCCCACTTTCCTCAAGGATACCCACTCTCACCACCATAGGGTGAAATTAGATCTATACCATTTCCTCAAATCACAAGTTCATTCTAACTAACACTAATATTCCCCAAAATTCAAAGTTCTTCCGACTAAGTATAATATACCACATACAAATGGGTATGAGATCCATACAATTGTTACAAGAGGAAGGTAAGAATACCAATGGTATAATGGAGGAACTATTAAGAGTAATTTCCAAGAGGTAAATAGGTTGGAAGAGAAAGAAGCACCTATATAGAAAGAAGAGGGCATAATATTATAAGGACGAGAGAATTCGCAGATGAAGAAAGAATTCACTTCAATTAGGCTTTATAAATCTTCAAATCTTCGGTAGAGGATACTCCTTCTAAGTAACACATATTCCACCCTAAGGCGTAATATTGCTCCTAGCAATCTGGCTAGCCACCCAAGCATAGCCTCCTTGGCAATTGTCTTCTTTATGAGAAGGGACCTGGTTGGCACTAACATCCATCTCTTCTATATGAGATCCAACCTTCTTCATAAGAAATAAAAACAAATTAAGTTACTCCTATCAATTAGCAAGCAAAAAGAGACTACAACATAAATCCTAATCTACCCATCCTACCATTCTATCTCACGGTTTATTATTTTAGTAAGGTCAAGTTATTTAAGCAAGGGTACACAAACGTGCGTCGGGAGCAAAAATGCTCTGATACCAACTGTGACACCCTCAAATTTGCGGAAAGAAAAAAAATATTTAAATAAATAAACGAAGGTGTCTTAAATACAAAAGGTTCATAACAAAGGAAAATAATATTTTACATAAGAATTATACAAGACGGGAGACATATCTCCCGTATAAATACGGAAATGAAAGAGTGTATAATAATATACAATCTAAGAACCGAATATAGGTCCAAGGTAACACTTCGCTCGCTAGCTCGTCAATGTACCCCAAATATGCATTCACCACCTGTTCGACCGCATTAAATATAAACACGGAAGCCACAGTCAGTGGGGAGTAACTCCGAGTTCTCCCAGCCACGAAATGTCGAGTTTAATGAAACATTAAAAACATAAAAGCAATGTATATAGAAAATACAAAACCTTAACATATATGATATGCTTTTCATGTTATGAAACAGTTAACTAACATATAACCTAGCATATGAAAGCTATCATGTGAATACCGATAATAACTATAACTCGAGGTAGGGAAGCTGGTATGCTAGCTCAGAGGTTCCTCTCAGAAACATGGCCGTGATACACTCAAACCCTAATCAACACGTAATCATGTGAATCAGTTAACAACCGTTAATCCAAACTCTATCAATCCTAGCCGGCTTGCATCTCACCTTCTAGAACTCATATAATCATACAAACATGAAAGACCAATACCTCTATACTTCTACAAACGAGGGCATAAGTTCTTAGTCCAGTCAATAGTCGACTTCTGTAACTCGAGGCTATACCACAAGGTAGGAAAACATCCTAGTCCTAGACTGATCAGACCTATCGACAACAGCTATTCCGTTCCCCGTCCCATGACATAACCGTCTATGAGAAACTCTACTAGGCGACCCCCTAAGCAGAGATGGCTAGTACTTAAGCTGGTTCCAACCCCAAACCGGATTAGGCAACCATGCCCCGACTTGGATATAAACCCACCAAGCCGAGACACAAAAGCTATCAAGCGGCAAACTCCGTATGCTCGTTACAGATAGTACGGGCCTATCAATGTCGTGGTCCAAGCTACTCATTTAGAATTAGAATGGTCAAGACGCCATATTCTCATAATTCTCTATGGGTACTTAGTCAACACGACACCAACCATAAAATAAAACAGTCACGGGAAAGCATCCTATCATGTGACTATTTGCATATCAATAATAATCAAATATCATATCGCCTCATATCTACTAAGGCTAATTCATAATTAAATACAACCTCACTTGAAGACAAATCCCCGACCGAGTCCCGCGACGGGTCATCAGTCAAATCGGGGCTGACTAGATCTTAGTTTGACCAAACCCGTTGGATCAAACCGGCTAGAAGCAGAGTCTTTATCACATAGACATAGACATAAAAATCAACATATTCATTACATGTTATTTATTAAAACTTCTAACATGTGAATAAATAAATATTACGTAACCCCGCTTGACTTAAAGGATATCACATTAAATTACGATCTCGTCTTATAATTTCTAACATGTGAGAAATAATAATTTTATGAAAAACCTTTTTAATTAAATAATTTTACTTATTAACATTTCCTCACTTGCCTAATTATTACAAAACGCGATAAAATGAGATAACTCAAAAACCGTCACAAGTCCCAAGGTGGGACCCACGGGCTGAGTTGGGCCGGACCCCACATGGGCCTGGATTGGCCCCACGGCCTGTTTTGGGCTAAAGTGGGCTGTTTTGGCCTTTTTAACGGTTTTACTAAAAACCGTTTCTAATTAATTCCCGCATGCTTTAACATAATTAAAACCCGCCAAACAACAATTAAACAATCAAACATCGACACAACCCAAAGACCAAACCCCGGACCCACCATGGACCAGCCCAGACCGGGTCTGAACCGGCCTGGACCGGCCGGTCTGGTCCGGTTCACCACCACCACTATTTCCGGCCACCACTTAAAACAACCACCCCAAATTCCACATTAATTCTAACATGTTTTTAATTAACAACATCCATTTTTAAACAATCAAAACAACCATCAATCATACAAAAAAAATCATGATTATGAAGTGTAACACCCGGAAATGTACCCTATTTTTCTAGTAGAAATATTTTACGGATACTTTTCAGTAATTTTAAGTTTTAAATTATCTTTTTAAGTTCCGAGTCGAATTTTGAATTTCCGAGTTCGTATTTGGAATTTCTGCGAGATTTCATGAAAATGTCGTCTTCAGTCTAGTTTGACTTTTCTTGACTTTGGTAATCGCCTTTGACTTTTTCTCTACACATCTCACACAACTCATACTCCTTAACCTAATATTTCATTTCCACACAAAAATCAAACACATTTTCTTTCTTCTTCCTTAAGCAACTTCCCTCTTTGAATTCAATTTTGGAATCGACGTAACTTCTTCGTTACTTGATAGAATTTACGTAAGTTCGTCTTATTCTTCCTCCCGTACCTTCCTCTACCCGTATTGATAATAAAATTATCGTCTTTCTCGCTTTTTAAGCATTCCGTCTTTCTCAAGATGAACTTTATTCATCTTTTTACGATCTAATTGTAGGTGGCGACCTCCAAGATCCCGATAAAGACTATTTTCTTATAGAAGAGGAGCTTGACGATCATTAGAGACGCTCAAAGGTAACGGTGAAGGGTTACTCGGTATTACTTACGTGTTTTATATGTTTATATGCTAGAGAATCGTATTAGATTACGAGTAGGAAGATTAGCATCCATGCTATGATTAGTAAATGATGTTATATGATGAATATGGATGATATATATTGATTGTTGATGATTATTTGAAGTATATATGAGAATTGAAATGATTTGGAAATGATTTGGTGGAGTTTTGGAAGCTCTCGGGTGAAGAAGTGCTCCCAGCCGGTCGACCGGCCGCCGGTCTGACCACCGGCTGGGAACACATCAGAAACTCATTTGGAAATTTTGGTTTTTGCATGATATGGTGCTCCAGGCCGGCCAACCGGCCACCGGTCAACCCACCGGCCTGGAACACATCAGTGTTGAAGTGTTGGTTTGGTTGTGATGTTCTGTGCCGGTCGACCGGCCGCCGGTCGACTGACCGGCCCAGACCCCTTTTCTCTGTTTTTGGGATTTTGCCTGTGTTCTGAGCCGGCCCACCGGCCGCCGGTCTGTTGCCCGGCCTGGAACACGGCTGTATGCATTTCCTTTATTTTCAAAAACTCGTGATTTATAATAGTTCGCATGATCGGTTTACCGTGAAATTTTACGTAAGGTCTTATAATATTCATGCTTCGGTTATATGATATTTCTTTCGCATGTATCTCATGTTTTGTGACGGTTTTCGATATGTTCCACTTTGAGTCGGTTTTTCATATATGTTACGGTTTGAGCAGGGTTTTGTCTTGTGCTTTGTATTCTCATTCCCTTGGCTACCTTTCCGTTCGTAAGGCTGGAATGTCGGAACGGCGAGGTATCCTACTGCTTAAATGCATGTGTTAGTGGGCATATGACGACGTTGTTGGGAGTTGAACGCTATGCGTTGATCGACCCGGCCGTCAAATTTTGTATACTTGCGAGGTGGTGTTATTTGCATGTAGCGTACCGCATGTTATGAGGCTTGAGCTCGTTTTCCGCCTCTTTCGTGAATTGATCTACCGAATTTGGGGTACTCGGCATATATTTTATAAGCCCGAGTCTTGGATGCGAAACGTCATCGCATGTCGACTCGGAAAATGGTTTATTCCGAGATTCTGGCCAGATTTAGACTAGGACCGGATATTTATTATCGTCGTGCTACCAGGAGGAAATTAGTCTCCATATACGAAATGTCATCGTGTATGAGTTCAGGGAAATGCTTATCCCGTGGATGCCTTTTAATCATTCTTGCTGGGACACGATGCTAGTGCGTTTCATTTACCGTGAGAATTGTCGTCTTGTGTCGTTCTTTGAATGCGTGATTTCATGATATTGTTCATGGTCATTGCCTGATTGGACACCGTCATTGTCTTGGTTCGTGAATGGTTGATAATATGTTGGAATGGTGTAATTGTCGCATGACTTGACTGGTTTGTCTGTCGAGTCTCAATCTTATCAATCTTATACCGCTAACGGTGAGATGTAAGCCCTAGTGAGCGTATTCGATTGCCTAAGAGTGTCTTTCCCGAGTCTTTGAATAACATGATGGTTACAGATTGGATTTCCACATGATCTTATCATTTTCTATAGAATTGCCTATCTAATCTTATCGCAACTCACATGTATATTTATATGTATGCATGCTTTACTTTCGTATTACCTTATATGTACGTTTGATGTAATATGGCTGGGAGAACCCGGAGTTACTCCCCACTGACTGTGGCATTCATGTTTTTCATGGATGAACAGGTTTCCTGCTTGGATGATTTTTGGATGTGACTTTTTGGGGTTCGGGGGTGAGCTAGCGGGCGTTGTCCCTGGAAGTTCACCTCTAGACGATAGTAGCTAGTTTTTATTAAACACTTGTTCTTTGCTAACATTTGAAGAGACCCCGTCTCTTTATTGTATATTCCGTTTTTAGTTTGTAATATTTGACCCCTCTCGTTTTATTTACAATGCATGTATAAAAGTTTTTAAAATACCGTATTTCCGCATATCTTTTCACATGCTTGTATGTTTTATCTTTCCGCATTCGCGAGGGTTGTCCAACAAGGGGGGAGGGGAAGTAGACAGGAAATCGTAGAAAAAAGTTGGTATCGAGAGCTTTATCGCTCCCTACGCACACCACTGAACCCTAACTTAACTATCTTGACTTGAAAATAATAAATGAAGAGTTGGGTAGAAGTTAAGGACTTATTTGGTAGTCCTATTTGTTTTTTCTATTGATCGGATACCTAATTGTCTTTGTTTCTTATGAAGATGGTTGAGACCGCGTTCAGCTATAATATTGATGATGGAGGCTCTTGCTCAAGTGCTGAAAAATCAGCAAGATGCCGCTCTAGCTAATGCTAACCAAGTTCACCCTAGAATGGAGGACAATCAACAAGGTGGTTATGCATGGGTGGCGGGTCAAATTGCAAGGAGTAAGATCGTGCCTTATGGTGGAGAGCCTGATCCTACGGAGCTATCCGACTGGTTCCGTGAGATGGAAAAGCAGTTTGATCTTTACCAAGTCCGGGAAGAGGATAAGGTGAGGATTGCAAAGCACTTTCTAGTGCGGGAAGCAGACAACTGGTGGGCTATCACAAGTGCCACCGCAACTCTTGAAGAGGACTTCAACTGGGCTTGCTTTAAGGCTCTGGTGGAGAGTAGGTTTTATCCCAAAGAGCTTAAACAACAAAGGCTCAAGGAATTCATAGATTTTAGGCAAGGCAACCTATCGGCTCAAGATTTTACTACGGAGTTTAATAAGCTCGCTCACTTTGCGCCGAGACTTATTCGTGATGATGAAGATCGTGCATTCTATTACCGTAATAAGTTGAATGCCGTGCTGCAAAGTAAAGTGAGAAGGGGTACCGCGTCCTTTGGAGATCTCTACGACGATGCTTTGTGGGCCGAGAATTCAATGAAGGCTATAAGAGAGGAAGCTCAAATGAATAATCCCTCTCCTTCTTATGCTCCTAGGCCGAATGCCTTTGGGAAGAGGCCGTTTATCCCGTCTTCTTCTAATTCCTATGCTAACAAGAGGAGGTTTAATCCTTCTTCCAATGCCAATACAAGGAATCCTTCTTCTTTTATTCCTAGAGCTACGTCAAATGTGGTTCATAAGCCTTATGCTCCTCAAGCTCAACCGCAAGGTCATTTTTGCAACCGGTGTAGACTTCCTCTACATCCCGGTAGAACTTGTTCCAACCGACCTTATGTGTGCTTCTTTTGTCAAAAGGGTGGTCA
Organism: Heliosperma pusillum; assembly: GCA_022085475.1. Lineage (NCBI taxonomy): Eukaryota > Viridiplantae > Streptophyta > Magnoliopsida > Caryophyllales > Caryophyllaceae > Heliosperma > Heliosperma pusillum. The sequence continues at coordinate 11,695 of JAIUZE010005755.1, forward strand.
TCGTTACGAAGATTGCCCCGATCGAAAGTTGCCCCCGCCTCCTAAGCCTAAGGGTTCAATCTTTGTCATGAGCCGTGCCGAAGCCGATGCTCATCCTGAGATTATTACGGGTATGTTCTCAATCTTAGAGCAACCGTGTCTTATTTTATTTGATACCGGTGCTTCAATGTCTTTTGTGTCATCAACCTATGCTAATAAGTTATCAATCAAGCCTACATCTAGTGAGGATACTCCCATATCCTTACCATCCGGAGATATTATCTCTTGTTCAACCCTTTATCCAAATGTACCTATATCTATTTCGGGTTCTATTTTTCCCGCGAATCTCCTCAAGTTTCCTTTAGGAGAGTTTGATATTATATTAGGTATCGATTGGTTAGCTATGTATCATGCTAGGTTCGAGTGTCGCGATCAAAAGATCTTTTTAAAGAGTCCTTTAGGTGTTAGAATAACCTATAAGGGATCTCATCCCCGTAAAGGTGTGTCTTTCATTTCCGCTTTGAAGTTGGTAAGTATGGTTAGAAAAGGTTACAAAGCATTCTTGTGTGTTGTGACTTCTTCAAATACCTCTTTGCCAAGTATTGAAGATGTGCCTATTGTTCGAGAGTTCATTGATGTATTTCCAGAAGATTTGCCCGGGATTCCTCCCGAGAGGGATGTCGAATTCTCTATTGATCTTGTCCCTGGTTCTGGTCCAATTGCCAAAGCTCCTTATCGTATGGCTCCTTCTGAATTGAGAGAGTTAAGAAAGCAGTTGGATGATATGATTGAAAAGGGCTTTATTCGACCAAGTGCTCTCCGTGGGGTGCTCCTGTTCTTTTTGTGAAGAAGAAGGATGGTTCTATGAGGTTGTGTATCGATTATCGTGAATTGAATCGGATTACAATCAAGAATAGGTATCCTTTACCTAGAATTGAAGATTTATTTGATCAGTTAAAGGGTGCTTCTACATGTTCGAAGATTGATTTGAGATCGGGTTATCATCAGATTCCGGTTAGAGATGTTGATATTCCAAAGACCGCTTTCAGTACGAGGTATGGCCATTATGAGTTCAAGGTACATGCCATTTGATTGCACGATGCTCCGCTATCTTTATGGATCAAATGAACCGCAACATTTAGTGAATTATCTTGACAAGTGTGTGGTGGTATTATAGATGATAGTCTTATTTTATCCAAGTCCGAAGATGAGCATGCTATTGCATTTGAGGGGCATATTTATTTTGGGTGTTCTACGTCGTCAGAAGTGGTATGCCTAAGTTTCTCTAAGTGTGATTTTGTTACCGAAGTGGTCATTTCGTGGGAATGTGAATTATAAAGAAGGGGTTATTGCTTATGGTGGATCCTTCCAAAATTGAGGCCGTTTGTTGATTGGAGAGTTCGACTGATATTAGAGAGAGATTCGAAGTCCTTGGTTTAGTGGTTATTATAGAAGTTTGTCAAAGATTTCTCAGCTTGCTAGAACCCTATGACCTCAAGTGTGAAGAAGGCAAACCAAATTCCTATGGAATGAAGCTTCCCTGTGAAAATGCGTTTCAAGAATTAAAGAAGAGGGTTTTTAACTACCCGCTCCGGTGTTGACTTTGCCTGAAGATGGAGTAATGTAGACTTTGATGTATATTGTGATGCTTCTAAAATGGGATTGGTTGTGTTCTTATGCAGAATAGGAAGGTGGGGGCGTATGCTTTCAAGGCAATTGAGAGTCATTGAAGTGAACTATCCTACTCATGATCTAGAATTGGCTGCTGTTGTCATGCTGTGAAGTGTGGAGACATTATTTGATTGGAGTTCATTGTGTATCTTCACCGATCACAGGAGTTTGAAGTACATATTACTCAAAAAGAGTTGGGGCGTTGTGAGTTGAATATGAGGCAAGAAGATGGTTGGAATTGGTGGAACGATTATGATTTTGAGTTATTTGTATCATGAAGGAAGGCTAATGTTGTGCCGATGCTCTAGTAGGAAAGCTTCCTAATGCTTTGAATGATTTGAATGTTTTACCTGTTGATCTTTGTGCCGAGTTTCGAAGATTGAGTTTGGAGTTTGTAGAGCGTGGATTTGTTCATGTTGGTGCTATGATTGCCGAGCCTGTGTTTCTCCGTGAAATCCGCGAAAGTCAAGTTGATGATCTTACCTACAAGTCTATCCAAGCCAAAATTCTTGAAGGTAAAGGTAAAGATTTCAAGTTTGATAAAGAAGGTGTTCTTCGTTTCCATGGTCGTTTATTTGTGCCTAATGCTCTAAATTTGAGGAAGCGAGTTCTTGATGAAGCTCATCTTTCCCCGTATTCTATTCATCCCGGTGGTGATAAGATGTACAAGGATTTGAAGCTACAGTTTTGGTGGCCGAACTTGAAGGGTGATGTTGGTGTCATATGTTGGAAGATGTTTGACTTGCCAACAAGTGAAGATTGAACACAAGAGACCCGGTGGATTGCTACAACCGTTGGATATTCCGCTATGGAAGTGGGAATCTATTTCCATGGATTTTGTTATGGCTTTGCCGAAGACCGTTGGTGGTAAAGATGCAGTTTGGGTTGTTGTTGATCGATTGACCAAGTGTGCTAGATTTATTTCGATCAAAGAAACTTGGAATTTGGATCGTTTAGCAAAGGCTTATGTGGATGAAATTGTGAGATACCATGGAGTTCCATTGGAGATTATATCCGACCGAGATCCGAGATTCTGTTCGAGATTTTGGAAAGCTTTGCAAGAGGCCATGGGTAGTAAGTTGTTGATGAGTACTGCTTTTCATGCCGCTACGGATGGTCAGACTGAGAGGACTATTCAGACTTTAGAAGACTTGCTTAGGGCTTGTGCTCTTGACTTTCAGTCTAGTTGGGAAAAAGAGTTTACCGTTGGTGGAGTTTTCTTACAACAATAGCTATCATGCATCTATCAAGATGGCTCCATATGAAGCTCTTTATGGAAGGAAATGTCGGAGTCCTATATGTTGGAATCAATTGAGTGACAATCGTGATTTAGGCCCCGATGTTCTTGTTGAGACCATTGATAATGTGAAGGTCATTCGTGATAGAATGAAAGCCGCTCAAGACCGTCAAAAGTCTTATGCCGATATCCGAAGAAGGCCGTTAGAGTTTGAAGTTGGTGATAAAGTGTTCTTGAAGGTGTCTCCTATGAAGGGTGTAAAAAGGTTTGGTGTTAAGGGTAAATTGAGCCCTAAATACATTGGACCCTTTGATATTGTGGAAAGGATTGGTGCCGTTGCTTATAAGTTGGATTTGCCGCCGAATTTGGCTAAGGTTCATGATGTTTTTCATGTTTCTCAATTGAGAAAGTATGTTAGTGATCCAAGCCATGTCTTTCAAAAGGAATTGCCCGAGCTTGAACCGAATCTATCCTTTGAAGAGAAGCCGATCCGTATCCTAGATCGTAAGGATAGGAAGTTGAGAAGTAAAGTAGTTCCGTCTTTGTGGAGAAGTGCTAATGTCGAAGAAGAGACTTGGGAAACCGAAGCTTCTATGCGTAGTAAATATCCGAGTCTTTTCGAGTAAGGTAAATTTTTATTTTTCCTCAAGTTTCGAGGACGAAACTTTTTAAAAGGTGGGGTGATTGTAACACCCGGAAATGTACCCTATTTTTCTAGTAGAAATATTTTACGGATACTTTTCAGTAATTTTAAGTTTTAAATTATCTTTTTAAGTTCCGAGTCGAATTTTGAATTTCCGAGTTCGTATTTGGAATTTCTGCGAGATTTCATGAAAATGTCGTCTTCAGTCTAGTTTGACTTTTCTTGACTTTGGTAATCGCCTTTGACTTTTTCTCTACACATCTCACACAACTCCCTTCCTTAACCTAAAATCTCATTAAACACAAAATCAAACCTAGTTTTCTTCTTCCTTAAGAAATCAATTTCCCTCTTTGATTTCGATTTCATAATTCGCATAACTTCTTCGTTGCTCGATAGAATTTACGTAAGTTTATCTTATTCTTACTCCCGTACCTTCCTCTATCCGCGTAGATGTTAAAATCATCGTCTTTCTCGCTTTTCAAACTTTCCGTCTTTCTCAAGATGAACTTTATTCATCTTTTTACGATCTAATTGTAGGTGGCGACCTCCAAGATCCCGACAAAGACTATTTCCTTATAGAAGAGGAGCTTGACGATCATTAGAGACGCTCAAAGGTAACGGTGAAGGGTTACTCGGTATTACTTACGTGTTTTATATGTTTATATGCTAGAGAATCGTATTAGATTACGAGTAGGAAGATTAGCATCCATGCTATGATTAGTAAATGATGTTATATGATGAATATGGATGATATATATTGATTGTTGATGATTATTTGAAGTATATATGAGAATTGAAATGATTTGGAAATGATTTGGTTGAGTTTTGGAAGCTCTCGGGTGAAGAAGTGCTCCCAGCCGGTCGACCGGCCGCCGGTCTGACCACCGGCTGGGAACACATCAGAAACTCATTTGGAAATTTTGGTTTTTGCATGATATGGTGCTCCAGGCCGGCCAACCGGCCACCGGTCAACCCACCGGCCTGGAACACATCAGTGTTGAAGTGTTGGTTTTGTTGTGATGTTCTGTGCCGGTCGACCGGCCGCCGGTCGACTGACCGGCCCAGACCCCTTTTCTCTGTTTTTGGGATTTTGCCTGTGTTCTGAGCCGGCCCACCGGCCGCCGGTCTGTTGCCCGGCCTGGAACACGGCTGTATGCATTTCCTTTATTTTCAAAAACTCGTGATTTATAATAGTTCGCATGATCGGTTTACCGTGAAATTTTACGTAAGGTCTTATAATATTCATGCTTCGGTTATATGATATTTCTTTCGCATGTATCTCATGTTTTGTGACGGTTTTCGATATGTTCCACTTTGAGTCGGTTTTTCATATATGTTACGGTTTGAGCACGGTTTTGTCTTGTGCTTTGTATTCTCATTCCCTTGGCTACCTTTCCGTTCGTAAGGCTGGAATGTCGGAACGGCGAGGTATCCTACTGCTTAAATGCATGTGTTAGTGGGCATATGACGACGTTGTTGGGAGTTGAACGCTATGCGTTGTTCGACCCGGCCGTCAAATGTTGTATACTTGCGAGGTGGTGTTATTTGCATGTAGCGTACCGCTTGTAATGAGGCTTGAGCTGTATTTCCGCCTCTTTCGTGAATTGATCTACCGAATTTGGGGTACTCGGCATATATATTGTAAGCCCGAGTCTTGGATGCGAAACGTTTTATCGCATGTCGAATCGGAACACGTTATATTCCGAGATCCTGGCCAGGTTTAGACTAGGACCGGATATTTATTATCGTCGTGCTACCAGGAGGAAATTAGTCTACATATACGAAATGTAGCATCGTGTATGAGTTCAGGGAAATGCTTTATCCCGTGGATGCCTTTTAAATCATTCTTGCTGGGACACGATGCTAGTGCGTTTCATTTACCGTGAGATTGTCGTCTTGTGTCGTTCTTTGAATGCGTGATTTCATGATCTTGTTCATGGTCATTGCATGATTGGACACCGTCATTGTCTTGGTTCGTGTTTGGATGATAATATGTTGGATTCTTTGTGATCATCGCATGACTTGACTGGTTTGTCTGTCGAGTCTCAATCTTATCAATCTTATACCGCTAACGGTGAGATGCAAGCCCTAGTGAGCGTATTCGATTGCCTAAGAGTGTCTATTCCGAGTCTTTGAATAATATGATGGTTACGGATTTGATTTCCACATGATCTTATCATTTTCTATAGAATTGCCTATCTAATCTTATCGCAACTCACATGTATATCTGTATGTATGCATGCTTTACTTTCGTATTACCTTATATGTACGTTTGATGTAATATGGCTGGGAGAACCCGGAGTTACTCCCCACTGACTGTGGCATTCATGTTTTTCATGGATGAACAGGTTTCCTGCTTGGATGATTTTTGGATGTGACTTTTTGGGGTTCGGGTGTGAGCTAGCGGGCGTTGTCCCTGGAAGTTCACCTCTAGACGATAGTAGCTAGTTTTTATTAAACACTTGTTCTTTGCTAACATTTGAAGAGACCCCGTCTCTTTATTGTATATTCCGTTTTTAGTTTGTAATATTTGACACCCCTCGTCGTTTTATTTACAATGCATGTATAAAAGGTTTTTAAAATACCGTATTTCCTTTTCCGCATATCTTTCACATGCTTTATGTTTATCTTTCCGCATTCGCGAGGTTTTGTCACATCACCACATAAAATGACAATAACGTCAAACTTCTAGCGAGCCAACCGTTATTGATAAACATTAATCAAATGATTATTATACAAAGTATACCCTGTGAATCTACAGAGATTTATTTATGTTATTGCACTAACTGTGGAGGACACTGGCTCTAACAATCTCCCACTTGTCCGTACAAGTGTATGTGCGATAACCGATTCTCATATCCATATAATAAATTTATTCCACTCAATGTAAACCAATTTGCAAAGTCTGTATTCACAAAGGTCCTAGTTTACAAGTGATCAGTATCAAGAGTGGTTTCCTCGACTAGAGAGTAACTTAACTGATAAACGAATCTTTATTCGAGCATGGCCATGCATTTCAGTTACAACTCCTCGAGTGGCCCTGAGAAATAACATAACCTAATAAAGGTTGGATATTTTCTTCAACTCGAATTTTGCAGATACAAGCGCAGTATGAAATGACCCAGTAAAAATCTACTTAGCCTCCTGTTACGGTCGACCACGAGAAAGAAACCAAAGTCACCCAAAAACTGCCTTAATCTCAAGAGACAGTCGATAGTCAAAAGAATCGACTCTAGGAACACTATGGACGTCCTATCCACGACCTGACACCTAATGTTCTGAAACATTGAGGACTCCATAACGTTGTCACAAAATTGTCCTGCGAGGTATCATTATAACTCGCATATGTGATCGATCAGTCAACTGTTTGACTTATGGCTCGTTGAACCCACCATCAATCGACTTCACAGAATAATTGCCAGAGTTATTAGCTCTCGTAGGCAATTACGGACCAAAACTAATATAATGTAATTCAGTTCACTTTGTGGTGTTCAATGTTGTTAGTACAACCCACATGAAAAACAAAATATAAAACAATACGATGATTTCATAGATAGTTTTATGAAAAAGATACAGGTGTCTAATCCATATAAAACAACTAATACAACTCAGGAACACGTTTGATTCCCATGGAAATAAAGTGCCCTTCATGCTTATCATATCTCAATGGTTTAGTGAGAGGATCTGCGACGTTATCATCCGTAGCAATCTTGTCTATCACTATCTCCCTTTGCTCCACGTAATCTCGGATCATGTGAGCCTTTCGTTGTACATGCCTAGACTTGTTGCTGGACTTAGGCTCCTTAGCCTGGAAGATGGCACCACTATTATCACAATAGATGGTGATCGGGTCATCC